>LZPO01018476.1:0-28783 GCA_001675575.1 Neotoma lepida | reverse complement strand
GGTCTTGTTAAATAAAAACACAGGGCCAGAAATAGGGTGAAAATCTGACGGAGATCAGAGGAATTAGGAACAGCCGCCAGCCTCACCTTACCAACCCTGCTGCTTCCAAAAGAGAGTGAAGCAAAGAGTGTGCCTTCCTGTCTAAGCAGGCTTTTTATGCCTGTCCACTCTGCTAAATCATTTCCCTTCTTCACCAAGCTACATCACTTCCTGTCTGTCTGCACAGACACCCAGAACTCTATGGTTGATGCTAGGATTAAAGGCATGTGTCTCCACACTTGACTTTTTTCCTAGTGTGACCTGGAACTCACAGAGATCCAGACAGGCCCTTGCTAGGTGATAGGATTAAGGGTGTGTGCTAACATTGCAGGACTATTGGCTGACCTTGTTCCTCTAATCCTCAGATAAATTTTATTGGGAGACATAGATAAAATACCACCACATGAAAAGAAGTCTGCAGTCACATTAGCGATGAGAATCAAATATTTCAAAAAATGCCAAATTCTGTCAATACTGCAGGAGAGAAAGAACAAAAATGTAGCTGGCAATTTGCACACATCACCAATCTCTGAGAGATTTCAAATTAGTGGGAGTCAAGAAAAGTTCATAGAGTAATTCTTTCCAAATATATTTTCATGTGCAAGACACCATGAGAAATAGTTACCACCCTTCTCTATCCATAGACCCAAAGCCATCAGAAAGTGAGGTTGGCAAAAGATGATAGAAGTTTCCTGCAGAGAACACTACTGAAATAGAAGTATCAGTAGCCCAAGTACACAGTCAATGTGTACTTCTTTTAAAAATGGAAGCTGATGGATTATAATCTACCACCTATCTATCCTTCATCTTGTCCTCTGGTCAGCTGATACTTTTTACTGAAGCTGACTGGAAACCAGGAGCCAATTAATCCAAATCCTGCCCACACAGATCAGTCTTTCAGATCACCCAAATGATAGGATTTATAGTAGGACCCAGGAGACAAATGGAACAATGCCACTGTGGCCATTGGATTTGCCCATTAGCACAATTGTGGCTGACTTTCACTAGAAAAATGTTAATGGATCAATTGAAAAAAATAATTAAGTTGAAATAAATGCACAAGAAAATTTGAAATGAGGATGAAGAAAAAGACTTTACAGATATCTAAATGTGGCTGCAAATAAGTCTGGAGATATAGCAAAAGTGAGAATTTACTAGGGAAGACTTGCCGTCTACTAAGGATTAAATTTTGTTGATTTTTTTTTTGGATGGGCTATAGTAGAAAATGTATGCTACAAGGAATGACCTAGAAGTAAGTTCAGGGAAAATATTTGGATAATGAGGCACAGGACATGACAGCAAAGGGAAAACTTGAGATGAACAGATGAAGCAATGAAGATGAAGTCATGTTCAGTCAAAACAAATTTTGCCATCCATGTTCAATGGAGAAATAAGCAAAAGAAACAGATTATTTTGTGGAAAAATTAAGTACATCATAATCTTTTAAGGAGAGATACAAAGTTTGTTGTAGAGAATAAAAATGGGTCAATACATTAGAGGTATCTATAAGAAGATATTCTGCACATGGTATATCTGAGTATGTGCCTATGAAGATTATGAGGTAGCAAGAGAGAGGCACAGATGAGGGGTTTGTATTTTGTAACATCAGTGAACTTATTCATGATAGTGTGGGTGAAGAGGCTATAAAGCAAGAAAAATAAAGGTTTCTGAAATGGTCATCCATGTTGTTACAGATGTTGCACACAAATATTAAGCCAAAATACATTTATCCTACCTAAATTGCTTTTGTTGGATATTTAATTATAACAGCAGAAATGGAACAAGGGCAGTGAGGATCAGACATCAAAAGAAACACCCAGGAGAGGAAGAAGAGGTTATAACTGTTCATGTGAAAGATATGCAAAGTAGAAGAGGACTGGTCACAGGTCCTGGAGTAGGACAAGAAAAGAGGAAAGTGAGACTAGACAAACTACACAAATTTCTTGAGTACAAATGAGCTAATATTGGCTTTTCATGCCTTTTCTACATATTCTATGAAATGTATTATTTTTGAAAAGGATTGCAGTCCTCATAGTCATGACAGATACCCCAGAACAACCTCGCATACCCTAGAGCAATCAGGATGCCTGGTAGAGAGTGGTCCTTGATTTCTTCTGCTTTAGCCTTGTAGTTCAGCTTGATGCCTTGAAAACAGTGGAAGGAGTTTGCTTCCCCCTTGCCCTCTGATGACAATCATTTCTGATATCACTCAACTGTGTCTAGGTTTCATTTTTTGGTCCAGGCTGCCACCTTTTCCGTGCTGTGCTCTGCCTCTTTGCTTGCAGTTCTAGACAGAAACTGGGAGAATGATGTTGCCTTTGCTCCCTGCTTTTCAATAGCTCTACTTTCCAGGGTGTGGCAAATGATTTCCTCGGTTTGAAGGAGGTAGCGTGGCTCTGTGTTTGAAATAGATATGACATTTTCTGCCATTTCCTCCTCCCCCAATGCTTTGATCTTTCTCTTGTCCATGTGTTCTTATTCTTGAGCCTGCTTTCTCTAGGACCATGTTTGTGTTTGAGCATAAAATCATGCACATAGATGTTTTGGAAGTCTCATGGTCATTACACCAGTTTCTTGGTAAGATGTTTGCTATCTGTTCAAGATATCTTTAAAAAGTATCTGCTGTACCTACCTAATGATTTTCTTGACTTACTTTACATGATGGTGCACAGAAATAAGTTATTATTCTGTATTATTTCTTAAGGCAACTGTGTAACCAGAATTTTTTAACTTGAAATTATCCACTTATTTTGTCAATATTATCATATTATGTTTTCTTTAGAGTGAGGCCTAGTAAGGAGTGTTATTGTGGAAGAAAGGACTTTAAGTAACTCCTCAATTCTTATCTCATTATCAGATCAAGATAATTTTGCTTTAATGGGGATTTTCAACTGACTAGTAGTTTATTTCATCTCATGGGGAAGAGATATTTATTCACTGTCACACAAATGAATATTGCTTTCAAATTAAGTAAACTAGAAGTTGATGCAATCTAATCCCCAAAGCACACCTATGTTATACAATCATACTTAAAAAATAAAAAAAAGAGAACTTATTTTTGCTATTATCAGAATAGAAGCCTTTGTATGTCTCTTTATACTCATATGCTAGTCATTATTGTAGCCATGTGTAATACTATACAGTAAGCAGAGAGTGCAGGAGAAAGTAATCACATTTCAATCTTTTCAATAGGGGCTATGAGGACTGTGGCATCTCACTTACCCAGTGAAGTCACTTAACTTACTAGGTCACTTTTCCTGTTTATAGTTTAGTTAATACTATTAACATGTTCATGACTGTGGAAAGTATGAGTCAAAACTAAAAAGAAACTTGGATAACATACTACATCAATGTTTTGGAAGATGACTACTTTATAAGAATGTCTGGATTTCTATTTACTTCACCAATTCTAAATGAGACCTTCTCATATTTCTTGAATGTTAAGGAAGAGAAATGCAATCCAAATTATGTACTTAATGGTTGATTTTCAATGAATGATGACATGAGATTTACATATTTAGCTTTTACCTGACCTTTTCATATTATCCAGAATCTTTTCTCACAATAAATGTCTACTTTTTCATCTAGAAAATCAAATTTAGTTGGGCCAAATATTTTGTAATAAAACTGTCTCGTAAACTAAAGTGGCCTCTGAAGAGACTATTCATGAAAAGAACTTTAAATATCAATTGAAAAGTTCTTCCCATGGAAATCAATGAAACTTAGAGAGATAATTATTTTATTTTATTTTGCAAAATCTCCTTCAGTCACTAGATCCAATCAGCGACCTTCACTGAGCCCATTAATGGTGAGCCTCAGCTCTCATCACCACAACTAGAAGGAAGATGTTGTGACCACCTCAGCTTCACAAGATAACAGTAATGCTCTGGCATCCCTTTGGTAGACACATATTGCATGTTTCAATGTAAAAGATACAGACGCTGAAAATCAATGGAACTGCCTTTTAAATAGTATTGCTTCTCTAAGAGCAAACAAATTATTATCTACTTGTGAACTACTTTATGAGCTCTTTCTCTCCAGGAAGCAAATGTGTAATGATGTCAACATTTAGTAAAAGAACATTAAATTATCCTTTAGTTTTTGAGAAAACTAAGTAGCTTCTAGACATACTTTCATATAATAAAACATTCTAAGCAGGGAAGGCATCATGGTTTCTTTGAAGAAAAGCTGCAAGCTGCATAAATAGTAGATATTGATTTTAAATAGCAGTTTACATTGAAGCTTATTCACATAAATTGCCTTGCCCAATACTTGTTTATTCTCTCATCCTTAACCACATGTATAAGTGCCAACATGGGTCATTAATAAGTGACCAAGGTAAGTAGATATTTTCGAATAAAATCTTGGCAGCCAATTTAACTAATATATGTGTACTGAGTCATGTTTAGAAGATTTAACTCAGTGTGTACAAACAATATCAAGAGGATATAGAACAAAAATAGACTCCTGTGATTGTGGGTGCAGAAGCTACTATTGGGACTCTCATAAATATGTAGATGTTTATTTAGTATATGTAGGTAAATAGTAATAAATAAAATATGAATCATTTTATGAAAACTGAATTTTAAAATATTAAAATTAATTTTAAATGTTTCTCTACAACTTGCTATTTTCATTTATTAATCATTCATGGCCATCTATGTGTCTATCCATCTCTGTAGCATCTGATACAATCTTTTAATGATCATCTTCTACAATTCTCATTATTGTCCAAAATATCTAGTAAGGTGTAATAAGAAATAGCAGAGCAGGAAATCTAGCAATGCTGATCTCCAAAGCTCAAAAAAATTACAAGTATTATGATGTTTGTCAGCAAATGTCAAGACCCTAACCAGTTCTCATAAAGGGAATACTGCAGTTCAGTTCATGAAAGAATATGAAGTAACAATAACTGCAGCCAGACAGCAAAGGATCTGGCATTTCTGTTTACTACAGTAGGCTTTCAGAAACTCAAGGACAAAATCAAGACAGAAGGTTAAAGAGGTAAAGTAGGAAAATACTGGGATTATAGAGCAGGGAATAATCCTAACAAAGATAATTTGCATTCATCATCTCTCTCCACTAGAAAACATTTCTCTTGTTTACTTGACTCTCTTGTTCTTCCTTTAGAAACTTTCCTTATTAGAGGCTTCCAGGACTTTACAAGCTAAATTAAGTCTCTCTTATGTGCTCCATTAGCTCTTGATGCATAACAAAATACCCCAAATTGAGTGTTCTCAATAAGTACTACTTATTGCAGTCATTATTCTGTGAGTTCCTGTTTTGTGTGAGGCTCAGCTGTGTTATTCTTCTGCTTGTCCCTGCCAGGCTCCCTCTCATCTCATCTCTGCAATCACTCATCATTCTATGATCAGCTTGTGCTTTATTTTGATCCTGATTGTTCCTGAATGGTCTCATTTACATACCTGGGAGTTGACTGTGAAATGAGTAATTTCAAGTCACTTGTGTAGTCTCCCATTCTCCAGGAAGTATAGTGATCTCCAGGTTTTTCTAGTGGTGGCAATTTCAAGTAAACCTCATTGCACAAGTAATTTTCAATTTCTTGTATCATATTTTTCTGAAGGTCTATTGAGCAAAGTTAGGCACATCATCTACCTAACTTACATCATCAATAGGATAATTTGCAGTACCATATTTAAAGATTATGAATAGAGTCAGAGAAAGTATTTTTGCATATTTTCAAAACATACTAAGGATCTTCTCTTAGTCTTAGATTTCTCTTCAAGGCATATGATATTTATATCATCTATTTGTTTCCCTAACTCCATTATCTCTACATATAAGGCCTCAACTCTTCTACAAATAGAGACTACATGTATTGTTCATGTGTTCTAATTTAATTGCTAAGCTCACAGTCTGACTGACAGCTGGTCCTTCATTATTAGTTATTGGTACACAAATGCATGAATCAGAATCAGGGCATAAAATTGGGGTTTGAATTGTAGCTATTGTAACCCATAATATCAGAATGCAACCTACAAATGCTTGAAATTGTTCTTTTTGATTGTTTTTTTAATTTACATAAGAGAAGGCTATTTCATTCTTTTTGAATCTGCTTACAGTTTTGTTATAGTGGGAAGTAAGCACCGTCTGAGAGAGTAAAGGAAATGTAGAACACTAATGACAAACAGCTTTACATACCCTCTATAAATTATATCATTTGATGGTATAACTACTCCAACACATAACTGTATAAGCTGAAAATACTCATAACACTAAGCTCTTTTGTTAAAGACTTTTATTGGTGGCAATTTTTATAATTTTTATTATGGTTTTGCTTTTACAACTTCACATACACATGCCTTGCATACTGACTCTCTCATTCCCTATCCCTGTATGCCCTTCTCTCCTACTACAAATTCTTCTATCAAGTTCATGCTTACTGGTTTTGTTTTCTGATCTACCAGTATTATTCATGACCATTGGTGTGACCCTGGGTTGAAGCTATTCATCAGAGCTGGTGGGCTAAGGAGTGAATATACAACCAAAGAGAGTAGTTTTCCTTCTCTGATTGATAACCAAAAACTCCAAAGTAAAGGGTAGGGCCACATAGGTTTCTCCTTCTTCTTTGGCTTATTGTTGACAGCGCTGGTCTTGTTGGGGCCCAGTGAAGGTGATAAGAATTGATGCTGACCAGTAATTACAGTAGATGAATTGAGTCTAATGTCTTTATTGTCTGTTTTTTAAGTATAAAATTAATCACCTTTTCTTTCAAAATCAGACTGAGACATACAGTTTTGTCTATAATGATTAAACTTACTAAATGTCCTAATTTTTAAACAACTGAGAATTTTATGTTGTTCAATTTCAACAAATGTTGAGCATCTACTTTCTTATCAATAATCAAATTCAAATAGTGACAAGTTTCTCACCTGGGCATATGCTTCAATGAGAACTCATATATGGGGGCTAATGAGATTGATCAATGGTTTAAGTTTACTAATTGCACAGACATGAGGGCTAAAGTTCACATTCCAGCATCCATATAACAAGCCAAGTGTCCCACACACAGCTGTAACCATAGTCTCAAATGTGCCATATACTATGTATTACTGGATTTTTCTGGCTTGTTGCATAGTCAAGAAACATGAGCTTCTGGTTCAAGGAGAGATCCTGTTTCAAAGAATCAGACAGAGAGTGATAAAGAAGTGCATCTGGTGTCTGCTTGTCACCTCTTTATTGATGTACAGGTGGGTGCATCTGCACACACAAAGCCATAAATAGGTAAATATATAAACAAATCAATCTTGAAAAATGAATATTATTCAAAATGACTACTGTAATTCTGGTTACCAAGCCAGATGGTGCATCTGCTCAGATGAGAAGCCAGATAATATTTGATCTGTTCCTGTGATTCCTGAAATGCTTTATACAGCATGAGCATGAATATCAGTTAAAATTTCCTTTGTCATCAGATAATTTATTATCACATATTAACATATATATTTCGTTTATATATGTATATATATGTGTGTGTGTGTCTATAAATATGATATATGTATTTTTTGAAACAAGGTCTCTCTATGCAGTTTCAGCTGTCCTGGAGTTAGCTATGTAGATCAGGCTGGACTTGAACACACTGAGATCTGTCTGCTTCTGCTTCCGGAGTGCTGGGATTAAATGCTGGGATTAAATCACATCTGGCTGTAATTTTAATCTTAAAATATAAAACTTAAGTTACCAATATTTTCATCAAATGTCAGCTGGCTATAGTAGAGTCAACTTTTGATAACCTTAATAATGATATGGATATAAAATATTCTCAGCAATTGCAATATTGATTTCTCCTTTTGGTTTTATTCTGAAATAATTCCTGTTTACAGGCTGACTTGTCTTACTTCAAAACTTTTAACTATCTCGTTCTTACACCTCTGTTTGGATGTAAATATAACCCTGTAAGAGTAGCACGATTCTTAAAAGGTCTTATTCATAAAAAACAAACCTAGATCACAGTATTGGGGTGTTCTATTTCCAGTGTGGCCTTGAACTCACAGAGATCTTGATGGATCTCTGCCTTCCTAGTGATAGGATTAGTTGTGTGTGCCACCATTTTCTGGCCTCTATGTCTATCTAGTGGCTGTTCTGTTCTCTGAGCCCAGATAAGTTTTATTAGGGTACACAATATTTTGAGGGACACAATATAATCACCACATTTCCCCGTTTTTGTCTAAAATAAAAGGTTATAACTAATAAAAGAAAAATTATAAGCAATAAGTATATACAATATATACAGTCAAGAATTACATTAGCAGTATCTAGTCCATTAACATTTGACAGATTTAGACAAAAAAAACCCTCTGTTATATAAATTAACAATGTCCAGTCCATCAATATTTGACAAATTTAGACAAAAAAATTTATTACTTATCCTATTTTGGTGAGTCCAAAATTTGTATACAATATACAAAAATCCAATCCAATGTAAAATATTTAAAACTAGTAGTTGCCTTTTAAAAGTAGATTCAATAATCTTTTTTATCTTATCATATCTATATCTATTTTTTCCCAGAGTAGATTCAATGATCTACTCTTTATTCATCATTTCTGAATCTTTTTTTCCAGAGTAGATTCAATGATCTACCTCTTATCTATATCCTCTTTTTTAAAATAAGAACCCTAAATCTAATCTCCTTTGTTTACCTTTTTTTTGATCATTAACAATTAACAACTTGTAACCAACCATTGAAACAATGACAATATCCATAACTTAAATGAGCAAAAAGCACCCATCCCACTTCTTGGGAATGTGGGCATCATGTTCTTCAAATTACTTTCTGCTGTCTGAGGGTGAAGGCATCTTTAGGGAATCCTGAAAAGAAAATTTTGGGGTTGTCAAATCTTGAGAGAGTTTGTCCAGTATCTGCAAAGTACAGGGCTTGTCTCAAGTCCTTGTTCGAGTAGTCTGTCAGGCTGGATCATCTCAGCTAGCCATCTCAAATTGTCCTGAGCAGTTTGTAGTCCAAAGCTGATCTTTGGGTGGTGTTAATGGCTTTATCATAGTCCATGTGAAATCATCATTGTGGGATCTTGTCATCTTTTTGGAGACTTGAAAATCACTGTTAAGTGTGGTCATGGTTCCCTGCAAAAAAAAAAAAAATTTTCTTTGTGCCTCCTCTGAGGTTTGGAGCAATCACAGTCTGATAAATGTCTGCCTCTCTGAACCATGAACGTTCTTTCTGAGAAGAGAATATCTTCACAACTTCTTTTCCCTGCCACTTGACTGGCTAAACTTCTCCAAACTGACCTTTGCAGATGCTTTCTTGTAACACGATGGTCCTGGCAATTGTACTCTGAACAAGCAGCCATAATCCCTTCATCCCCAGTAGCAGCATTGTCAAAATCAACACCATGAGAAGTAGCCAGCAATGAGGAGCAGCAGCTGCCGCCTTCACTAACCTGCTGCCACCACCGTTTGTGGTCCAGACTGGCCCTGGCTGAAGTTTCTCCTCAGCAAGTCTCCTAGGCTGGCCTCAAACTCTGGATCCTTCTGTCTCTGCCTCCTTCAGCAAATCCTACTGGCATGTGTCACCACAAGAGGCCAAGTGTAGCTCAGGCCTGAGCTGAGGAATGCAAGGCCACAGGCAAGTAGCTTTTTTGTGAATTTGTACCCCACAAATTCGATGCCAGATGTAAGTGTAGCATGAATCCCAAAAGGTCTTATTAATAAAAAACAAACCTGAATCAAAGTATTGGGGTGAATGCTGAAAGATCAGAGAAGCAGAACAAACCACACCCAACCTCACCTTGCCAACTTTTCAGCTGGTCTTGTTTCCTCAGACTGCAAGCTTCTGAGTCCTCACCTGAATGGATCTCAGCTAAAGTGCTGCTAAAACCCTAAAAGCTTAAAAAAGCTGCTAGTTTCTTATATACCTTTCTGCTTCATGCCATTACTTCCTGGGATTAAGCCATGTGTCTTTCCCAAGCAAGACATAGATCTCAGGTCCTGGGACTAAAGGTGTGTACCATCATGCCTGGTTCTGTTTCCAGTGTGCCCTTGAACTCACAGAGATCTTGATGGATCTCTGCCTTCCTTGTGATAGGATTAAAGATGTGTGTGCCACCATTTTCTGGCCTCTATGTCGATCTAGAGGCTGTTCTATTCTCTGACTCCAGATAAGCTTTATTAGGGTATACAATATTTGGGGGACACAATATAATCACCACAAAACCCATCTTATTTTGCCAACTATGAAAGCTATTTTTGAAATGTCAAACAGAAATTTCAAGCTCTCCAAATGAAACAACCTAAAAATACAAATCACTTTCATTATTGTTGAATTTATATGTATCCAACTAGTTAATGTTATATTTTAATATGTAGAATTATTATTAAATACTATTATTTTTAAAGACAAAATTAATACATCTAATGGACCATGAACTATGAAGATAAATGCTTGAAATATGTTTTATCTTGCTTTCTATTAACCAGAGAATATAATTATGTAGTGTAGAAGAGATACTTGCTCAGCATTAAGTCCTCATAACTTTTAATAATTCCAATGCTATAAAAGTCTAAACTCCATATCTTATCTGAGACTAAGCAGTCTCTTTATTGTGACTACCTATGAATCAAATACAAGTTACCTACTTCTAATTTTCAATGGCATAGTATAAACTGTCCTATTCCAGCAGAGAAGAATCAAGCATTGCAAAGTATGATCAAACTAAAGCAAGACAATTACCAAATCCTATGGTTTCATGTCTGGTATCTGGATCTAGTGATGAAATTGATAAAACTCTGAAGAACCAAGATATTTGCACTTTTTTAGCTGTTCCACTTATATCACACATGCCTCTCCCCTGGGATAGCTACACTTCATGCCCATAGCTCTACTTAGCAGATGTCCCAACAGTCCAAATATCTCCAACATACCAGAGTCTCCACTAAAACCTAAGCTTCCCTTTCAAAGCTTCACACAAGGCCTCCTTGCAGGATCTCTGACCCTGTAATATATTGACCTAAGCCAATTCATTCATTATCTTTAAATTCATTATGACTCAAGTTCTTGGGACACAGGAAAAATGAAGTCAGATTATTTTTCAAAGTGTCACATTGATGGCCCTTAGCCTAGCTCTTTAGAGAGATCTTACTCCCCTCTGAGACTGCATAAGCTGACTTCCACTCTACAGTTTCCTCATCACCTTCGTCTTCTAAGCTCTCACTTCAACTCATTGCTTTCTAATCACAGCATCTGAGGACTTTCTGAAACAAAGTTCCAAACACCACATTTCTTCCAAAGAATAATTTCAAAGGCCTAAGGATCACACAGTCAGGTTGGTGATAGGAATGGCCCCATTTCTTCATACCATATTTGTCTTAGTTTCTTTTTTGTTGTTGTGATAAAGTACTCTGAAAAATGGAACTCAAGGGAAAAAGGATTAATTTGGCTCACAATTATAAAGTACAAGCCATCACAGGGAGGAAGTCATAGTGGCAGAAGGAAGAAACATCTCGCTACATCACATCTTCAATCAAGAAATGAAGAATGTTAAGTGCCAGTTGCCAGTCAGCTCTCTTATTCCATTTACATATTCTAGGATCCTAGCCAGGGAATGAAGCCACTCACAGTGAAGGAGTTTCCCACCTCAATTATTGTAATCAATACAACCCCCCAAAGGCATGGCCAGAGGCTTATCTCCCGTGATTCTAGATTCTGCAAGGTTGAAAAATTATCACTATCCATCACAACTGGAGGTGAGGCTGAATCTCAGTTTGGAATAAAAGAAAAGGAGAAAAAATGTCCAATATACCTGACAAAAACAGAATTAAAAATTCTAGTTCAGATAAATGAGTTAGGATACCTCACTCTTTCTGCTGAGGTGAGCTGGTCAAGAGAGGGGTAGCTCTTTTGCATACAGGAGGTAAGAATATGGAGAAAGGCTATCTTTATTCATCAAAAGTAAGCAAAAGCAAACCTGACAATTGTGTTCCTGTGAGTGTGTAAAATGATTAAGTCTTAGAGCAAGAACAAGAGGTCATATTGAGTTTAGAGAGGGAAAGGGGCATGCAATTTGCAGAGCTTCTAAGTGAGCTAAGAGTTAGGGTTGTAAGAAGCCATTAGAGAGTTTCTCTGTGGTAAAATTTATCTATATTCTGCAAAGAAAAAGTCACTTCTGGTGTGAAAATAGATTTCTTAAAGATAAAATTATAAGAACACGACTCAATACAAAACAAGATTTGACATATACCAGTATTATTCTACCTCAGTAATCATTTTAATGTTTATGTCAAAGTTTGATTTACTATAGTTAGCAAGTCCTTTTTATTCCTACTGCTATGAAGGATACCACATCTATGCCAAGAAAAATCAACCAAAGGGAAGCAAAATCAGATGATCTATATCACATACCTAGAAATATCAAGAGACCAAATGAGTATCAGATGGCAAAAAAATATGTACTTTGCAATTATGGTGATTCCAATCAGATCATAACTTCTTAGCTTCTAACTCAGAAAATATATAAAGTATTTACATTCAAACTTTCACGGCTTTATGTACTTAATAGCCACAGCCTAAGACTTCTTACATATATACCCATTTTTCCTAGTGGAAAACTAAAAAAAATAATTATTAACCTTTTCAATCTTGGACTAGAGGATTATTAAATGGAATCTTTGGGGTCTTTAAAAAATTAGTGACAATATGGAGAGAGTGGACAGACTTGTCTTGTTCCTGATTTTAGTGGAATCAGTTTGAGTTCCTCTCCATTTAATTTGATGTTGGCTGTTGGCTTGCTGTAAATTGCCTTTATTATGTTTAGGTATGTTCCTTGTATTCTTGATCTCTCCAACACATTTATCATGAAGGGGTATTGCCATTTTCAGCATTGAATGAGATGATTATGTGGTCTTTTTCTTTCAGTTTCTTTCAGTTTATATGGTGTATTACATTGACAGACTTCTGTTTGTTGAACCATCCTTGCATCCCTGGGATGAAGCCTACTTGGTCATGGTGGATAATTTTCTTGATGTGTTCTTGGATTCGGTTTGCCAATATTTTATTGAGTATTTTTGCATCAATGTTCATGAGGGAGATTGGTCTGTAATTCTTTTTCTTTGTTGCATCTTCATGTGGTTTGGGTATCAGGATGACTGTAGCCTCATAAAAAGAGTTTGGTAATGTTCCTTATGTTTCTATTGTGTGGAACAATTTGAAGAACATTGGTATTGAAGAATATCTGGTAGAATTCTGTGCTGAAACCATCTGGTCCTGGGCTTTTTTGGTTGAGAGACTTTTAATGACTGTTTCTATTTCCTTAGGGGTCATTGATCTATTTAAATAGTTTATCTGGTCTTGATTTAACTCTGGTATGTGGTACCTATCCAGAAAATTGTCCATTTCTTTCAGAGTCTCCAATTTTGTGGCGTACAGGTTTTTGAAGTATGACCTGATGATTCTCTGGATTTCCTCACTGTCTGTTGTTATGTCTCCCTTTTCATTTCTGATTTTGTTAATTTGGATGCTCTCTCTCTGCCTTTTGGTTAATTTGGAAAGGGGTTTGTCTATCTTGTTGATTTTTTCAAAGAACCAACTCTTTGTTTCATTGATTCTTTGTATTGTTTTCTTTGTTTCTATTTCATTGATTTCAGCCCTCAATTTGATTCTTTCCTGTTGTCTCTTCCTCCTGGGTGAGTTTGCTCCTTTTTGTTCTAGAGCTTTCAGGTGTGCTGTTAATTCAGTACTGTGAGATTTCTCCATCTTCTTTTTGTGGGCATTTAGTGCTATAAATTTTTCTCTCAGTACTGCTTTCATTGTGTCCTATAAGTTTGAGTATGTTGTACTTTCATTTTCATTGAATTCTAGGAAATCTTTGATTTCTTTATTTCTTTCTTGACCCATTGGTGATTCATTTGGGCATTATTCAGTTTCCTTGAGATTGTAGGCATTCTGTAATTTTTGTTGTTGTTAAAATCTAACTTTAAGCCATGGTAGTCTGATAAAATACAAGTGGTTATTCCAATTTTTTTGTACCTACTGAGATTTTCTTTGTGACTGAGCATGTGGTCAATTTTAGAGAAAGTTACATGGGATGCTGAGATGAAGGTATATTCTTTTGTATTGGGATGGAATGTTCTGTAGACAAGGCTGTCCACTTTCCTCATATTTATTCAATATAGTACTTGAAGTTCTAGCTACAGCAATAAGACAACAAAAGGAGATTAAAGGGATAGAAATTAGAAAGGAAGAAGTTAAAATTTCACTATTTGCAGATGATATGATAGTATACTTAAGTGACCCCAAAAATTCTACTAGGGAACTCCTACAGCTGATAAACTCCTTCAGTAAGGTGCAGGATACAAGAGTAACTCAAAAAAGTCAGTAGCCCTCCTATATACAAATGATAAATGGACTGAGAGAGAAATCAGAGAAATATCGCCCTTTACAATAGCCACAAAGAATATAAAGTATCTTGGGGTAACCCTAACTAAGCAAGTGAAGGATCTATATGATAAGAACTTTAAGTCACTGATGAAGAAATTGAAGAAGATTACAGAAAATGGAAAGATCTCCCATGCTCATGGATAGGTAGGATTAACATAGTAAAAATAGCACTTACCAAAAGCAATCTACAGATTCAATGCAATCCCCATCAAAATCCCAACACAATTCTTCACAGAATTGGAAAGAACAACACTTAACTTCATATGGAAAAACAAAAATCTCAGGATAGCTGAAAGAACATTGTACAATAAAGCAACCTCTGGAGGCATCACAATCCCTGACTTCAATCTCTATTATAAAGCTATAGTAATAAAAACAGCTTGGTACTGGCATAAAAATAGACATTTGGACAAATAGAACCGAATTGAAGACCCTGACACACCTATGATCACCTGATTTTTGACAAAGAAGCCAAAACTCTATAATGGAAAAAGAAAGCATCTTCAACAATTGGTGCTGGCATAACTGGATGTCCACATGTAGAAGATTGCAAATAGATCCATATCTGTCACCATGCACAAAACTCAAGTCCAAGTGGATCAAAGACCTCAACATAAATCCAACTACACTGAACTTGATAGAAGAGAAAGTAGGAAGTACTCTCGAACAAATCAGCACAAGAGACCACTTCCTAAATAAAACACCAGTAGCGCAGACACTGAGAGCAACAATTAATAAATGGAACCTCTTGAAACTGAGAAGCTTTTGTAAGGCAAAGGACATGGTCAATAAGACAAAACAGCAGCCTACAGAATGGGAAAATATCTTCACTAACCCTATATCAGACAAAGGGCTGATCTCCAAAATACATAAAGAATTCAAGAAACTAGACATCAAAATATCTAACAATCCAATTAGAAAATGGGCCATAGAGCTAGACAGAGAATTCTCAATGGAAGAATCGCAGATAGCCGAGAGACATTTGAGGAATTGCTCAACATCCTTAGTCATCAGGGAAATGCAAATCAAAATAATTCTGAGATACCATCTTACACCTATCAGAATGGCTAAGATCAAAATCACTGAGGACAGCTAATGTTGGAGAGGATGTGGAACAAGGCAAACACTCCTCCACTGTTGGTGGGAGTGCAATCTTGTACAGCCACTTTGGAAATCAATATGGCAGTTTCATAGAAGCGAATCAATCTTCCTCAAGACCCAACTATATCACTCTTGGGCATATACCCAAGGTATGCTCAACCGTACCACAGAGACACATGCTCAACTATGTTCATAGCAGCATTATTCATAATAACCAGAACCTGGAAACAACTGACATTCTCCTCAACTGAAGATTGGATCAAGAAAATGTAGTACATATACACAAATGGAGTACTACTCAGCAGAGGAAAACAATGACCATATGAAATTTGCAAATGGATGGAACTAGGAAATATCATTCTGAGTGAGGTAACCTAAATCCAGAAGGTCAAACATGGTATGTACTCACTCATAAGTGAATACTAGATGTAAATCAAAGGATAACCAGACTGCAACCCACAGCTCCAGGGAGAAACTTAGGAGTGATGCATGGATTGCCCAGAGAGGGAGAAATGGAAGAGATCTACATTGGCTGACTAGGAGTGAGGGGGAGGAAATGGGGGCAAGGGACAGAGGAAGAGAGTGTAAGGGAGTAGGAGTTTAGAGCTGGAACAGGGACAGAGTGAGGAGCAAGGAAGGAGATAACATGATAAATGGGGAAATCATGGGACTAGGGAGAAACAGAGTGCTAGGGAAGTTCCTAAGAATCCACAGGGATGAACCCATCTTAGACCACTGGAAATAAATGATAGGATGCCTGAACTGGTCTACTCCAGTGATCACATGGATGAATACCCTAACTGCCACCATGGAGCCCTCATCCAGTGACTGATGGAGGCAGATGCACAGACCATGGCTGAGCACCAAGCGGAGCTCCAGGAGCCCAATGGATGGGAGAGAGGGGGCCCTCTATGAGCAAGGAACAATAAGATCATGACGGGAGGGTGTACAGAGATGGCCAGCCAAACTAGTGGACATGCATGAACTATGGACCCATAACTGAGAAGTCCCCATGAGCCCTCATCCAGAGACAGATGGAAGAAGATGCAGAGATTCACAGTCGGGCACCAGGCAGAGCTCCAAGAGTCCAACTGATGAGGGAGAGGAGAGATTCTATGAACAAGGGACATTGAGATCATGAAGCCAGCCAGGCTGGTGGAAATGCATGAACTGTGGAACACCGCCCCCCCATTGTGCTGGACTGGGCTCTCTGGAAGCTTGAGAAATTTGTTTGGTTGAACTGTTTAAGGGCCCCCAGGCGGTGGGATTGGGATCCATCCCTGGTACAGGGGCTGACTTTTTGGAACCCAGTGCCTGTGGTGGGACACCTGACTCAGTTTTGGCGCACAAAGGGAGGAGGGTCTTGTCCTGCCTCAGCTGAGAGTGCCAGGCTCCAGAGACTCTCCACGGGAGACCTTGTCTTGGTGGAGGTGGGAATGGGGGTTGTATTGAGGGGGGGAACTTCCAGGGAGGGAGGAGGGAAGAGGGAGGAGAAGGGAATCTTAGGTTGGTATGCAAAAGGAGTGGAAAACCTTTTTAGTAAAAAAGACCATTTAGAAAAAAAATTAACATAAAACAAACATGAGCTACAAAAATTAAAAAAAGAAAGTGACAAATCCAAATTCCATTTTGTCATCTTTGTTGCTTTTCCAAATTATGTAAGCCTACTAATTCTGTTTTTATTCATCTATGGAATTGAAACAATGGTGATCATATATACTTCCTAGGATTACTGTAGAAAACAAATAATATTATTGTTTTTAAAGTGCTAGAGTGATGTTCCCAAGTTTTGTTTAATATAAATATTCAAAGAGCAGGTAACAGATCTGCAACCCAAAATTTATACAATTTTGATTTTCTAAAAAGTTCTTTAGGTTTCTGTAAATGTCAAAGCATTTTAAGTGCTCTTACTTAAAAATGATTTTTAACAAAATCCCATGCCCTTTTCACAAACACACAAATACGTACATGCACACACAAACACACACATACTCCACATATTTTGGAAAGGCATGAGATAGTATTTCTGCTGAATGAAAAGATTCATTTTAGAATATTGAAATGATTGCAGAAATTATCTACCTTTTAGACATTCTGCATTAAATGTGATTTATCTGGGAATGCTTTACTTAATATAGTTGAAAACATAATGACAAAACACAGGTAAGTAGCTTCTGTTCCCGTTTATCATTCTCAGTACATTAAAGCCAGAAATGGTATAACCTAGAAGCAGACACCAGCATACACCTTTACTCTGCCTTTATTCTCTATTCCATTCAATGGGTTATGATCTAATATCACAATTCATTTTGAAGATTCTGTGGGTCACCTTTAGCTGGTATAACATTCTGTAGGTTAGCCTGCACCCTATACTAATGGCATCTGTCATTCATTGACAAGTTCTTCATTTCAGTCACAAGATTGTTCAGATATCTGTTCTCTACTTCAGTACTAGGACCAGTCATTTATCAGGAAAAAAAATTAGTAGTTTATTGGTTGTTTATAGAAGAATATCTCTAGAAGCAAAGACCGAGGCTGACCTAGCTCTCAGTGCACCTGTATGGATTCATACTGTTGCTGTCATAAAATACATAGCTTAATCTCTCCCTTTCTGTCTGTCTCCCATACACATGCATTCTAGGCATGCACACAAATATACATACATGTCCATCTTTAGTTTTGTGTCCAACTTATTTTACATGTATTGTAAGACATAAGGTCACTTCCAATTGGCCTCAAATGCCAGCACATTATCTTTTCCCCACTCTGTTTTTGTGCTTTCATTCTCCACCAAAAAAAAAAAAATCTAGATCACCTATCATCAATTCAGAAAATTTTCTGTTCAGATTTTCCACTTAGTTTATGTCATGAGCATGCCAGGCTGTCCTGACACTACATGATGAAATATGCCTAGCTGGGACACTCAGCATGGTACCCCTGTGCTGTCTCCCTTGCCATTTTGGAGCCAAGTTCAAATGATAGACTTATAAAAACGGCCGTCACAGGGATGTCTCTAAAACCCTGTTATTGAGCTACCACATTCACATATTAGGCTTGCCTTTTCAATGACTTTTGAATGAAATAAGGAAATAAAGGAAGAGATGAGGAAGGAAGTAAAGGAGGAAGGAAGGAAGGAAGGAAAGACAAAAGGAAAGAAGGAAGGAAAAGAAGAAACATATTGTCAATTATAAAAACTGCAAAAAAGTATCTAGTAAAAAAATTACTTAAAGATGTATTTATAATAGTCAAAATCATATAAATTTTATTTAAATTCCCAACTCAAAATTAACAAATGAACAATATTTTTAGTTAGTTTAGTTGTTCATGTTTGATTGGCCCTGCTGGTCTTTTGCTGACTCAAAAAAACATTTTTGATATATTTTAAATTCTCTTTCCAAAGAAGCTGATGGTTTTTTTCATGTTTTTTGTTTTTCCTCATTTATTGAAAATATAATATATCCTGATTATACCTTTCCCTTCCTCTACCTTCCCGGTTCATCCATTCTTCCCCTTCCATCCAGATCTACTCATTTCCTGTCACTCATTAGAAAAGAATAGGCTTTCAAGAGATAGCAACAAAACATAAAATATAAGACAAAACAAAAACAATTATATTGATGTTGAACAAGGCAAATCAATAGAAGGAAAAGAGCCCAAGAGAAGGCACAGGATTCAGAAACGCACTCATTCATATACTCAGGAGTCCCATAAAAACACTAAACTAAAAGATATAATATATACAAACAGGAACTGTACAGACCATTGCAGGCCCTGTGCATGCTGCTTCAGTCTCTGTGAGTTCATATGAGCTTTGTGCATGTTGTTCAGAGGGAATTGTTCTCCTGGTGTATTCTACCCCTCTGCCTATTTCTTTCTGCATTCTCTTCCAGGGGGTTCCTTGATCTATGAGGGAAGGGATTTGATGAAGACATTGTTTATGTAATGTGTTCCCAAGATCTCTCTCTTTCTTTCTCTCTCTCTCTCTCTCTCTCTCTCTCTCTCTCTCTGTGTAATATCTAGATTTGGGTCCCTATATGTGTTCCCATCTGTTGCAGTAAGAAATTTATCTGATGATTGCAGAATAAGGAACTGATCTATGAGTATAGCAGGGTATCATTAGGGGTCATTCTATCACTCCATTTTTTCAGAGTAGTATTTGGTTTTACCCTAGGTCTTGGGACTAGCTAGTCTTAGATTCTTGGTCACCCAAGTCATGTATGGATTCCATCTCAAGGACTGGGTCTTAAGTTAAATCAGATGTTGCTTGGTTACTCTCACAAGGTTTATGCCATCATTGCCTTAGCATACTTGCAGGCAGGACAGCATTGTAGATTAAAGATTTGGGGGCATAATTGGTGTATATGTTTCTCTTTTTGTAGACCATAGAGTGCCTTCCTGTACCAAAGACACTAGAAATTAGGGGTGAAGGCTCTATGTAGGTACCAGGTCAACATCTGTATATTCAATGATTGTAAGAGTGTTGTCTTCAGAAATGATGCCATGTTATCAGTTTACAAAATATAACATACTATCTTGGAAACAGCCAGGAATTTGGAGGGGGAGATTTCCATGGACCCCTTTGTACAACAACTCAATTGTATATAACCCAATTGGAGTATGGGAAGCTTCCTTTGGTGACAAGAAACAGCAAGTTGAGAACCCATTATTTGGAGACTTCGTTAGAATCACCTTCCTATATTTTAGAGTTTCCACTACACTAGATTTCCATACCTCCCCTCAAATGCCCCTAAATTCTCACTTTCTCTCCCCAGATTCCCTCACTCTTCCCCATTTCCTCTCCCCCTTCCCATCTGATACTCCTGTTCCCGTCTCTCCCACTCCCAATTCACCCATAAAATCCTTTCTATTTCCTTCTCTCAGGAAGATCCCTTATGTATAAAGTGACCCCCTCTAGTCACTTCCTCTATACCTAATGTCTTTAGGTACAGATTATAGCTTGTTTATCATTTATTTGAAGGCTAATATGCACACATAAGCAAATAAATACCATATTTTTTGTTGTTTTATTCATTTTCCTACAATTTTCATGATGTCATTTTATTAAAAAGCTGAGAAATACTCTATTCTGTAAATGTACTGCATTTTCATTATCCATTCTTCTACTGAGGGACATGTAGGTTGTTTCCAATTTCTGGCTATAATGAATAGAGCATCAATTAACATAATTGATCAAGTTTCCTTGTGGTATCATGAAGCATCCGTTGGGTATATACCTGAGTGGTATAGCTGGATTTTTAGGTAAATTCATTTCCATCTTTCTGAGAAATGAATACACTGATTTACATAGTAACTAAATAAGTTTTCACTCACACTAGGATGAGTGTTCCCCTTACTCCACATCCTTGCTAATATAAGTTATCACTTGTGTTATTGATCTTAGCCAATTTGACAAGTGCAAGATGAAATCTCAAATTAATTTCGAGTTGCATGCCCCTGATGATTAAAAATGTTGAACATTTCTTTAAGTGTTTCTCAGCCATTTGAGATTCCTCTATTGAGAATTCTCTGTTTAGATCAGTATCCCATTTTCAAATTTGATTATTGTTCATATCTAGTCCCTCCGTAGGATGTAGAGTTGGTAATTTTTTTTTTCATTTCTGTAGGTTGCCACACTGTCTGAATGGTGGTATCCTTACCCTTATACAAGCTTTTCAGTTTCATGAGGTACTGCTAAGGAATAACCCTTCTTTATACTGTGTATATTATGCTGTGATTGATTTAATAAAAAAGCTGACTGACCAATAGCTGGACAGGATAAGGCTAGGGAAAAACAGACTAAGGAACCTGGGAAGAAGGACAGAGTCAGAGGAGTTGCCAGAGAAAGAAGGAGAGTAAACAGGAGGTGCAGGATGAAAGAGAGGTAATGCCATGCGGCAGAATGTAGATTAATAGAAGTGGGTGAATTTAAGCTATATGAGTTAGCTAGTAACAAGAAGATATTGGCTGAGCATTCATAATCAATATTGAGTCTCCATGTTTGTTACTTGGGAACTGGCAGGCTAGAAAGAAAAGTCCACCTACAAGGAGCCATTTATTAAAGGTTAATCTTAGCACCTATACTAACAGTGTTCTGCTCACAAAATCCTCTATTGTGTCAATGAGTTCAAGGTTATTTCCCACTTTCTCTTATATCAGGTATAGTATATCTTATTTTATATTGAGTTTTTTGATCCATTTGTACTTGAGTTTTGTGCAGGGTAGAAAGTATGGATCTTTTTTCCTTCTTTTACATGCAGACATCCAGTTTGCCCAGCACCATTTGATAAAGATGCTATCCTTTTTTTAGGGTGTATTTTTGGCCTCTTTATAAAAAATCAGGTGTCCACAAGGTTTGTGGATTTATGCCTCAGTCTTCAATTCAATTCCATTTCTCAACATGTCTGTTTATAAGCTAATACTTTGCTGCTTTTATTACTATAGCTTTGTAGTATATTGCGAAAGTGGCAATAGTGATACCTCCAAGAGTTCTTTCATTGCTCAGGATTCTTTTAACTATCATGGTTTTTGTGTTTCCATATGAAGGTAAGGATTTTCCTTTCAGTAGCTGTAAAGAATTGCATTGGAATTTTGATTAAGAATGTATTGATCTGTAGATTGCTTCTGATAAGATGGCCATTTTTACTATGTTAATCCTACTATCCATGAGCATGGGAAGTTTGTTTTGTTTGTCATTAGATATTTTCTTCAATTTCTTTCTTCAAAGTCATGAAGTTTTAATCATATAAGTCTATCACTTTCTTGGTTAGAGTTTTCCCAAGATGTCTTACATCGTTAGAGGCTATTGTGAAAGTTGTTTCCTTGAAATTTTTCTCAATCTGTGTGTTGTGTATATATAGGAGGGCTACTAAATATTTAATTCAGCTACTTTGCTGAAAGAATTTTTCGGCTGTACAATTTCATCAGTACAATTTTTGGGTCTTAGGTATACTATCATATTGTCAGCAAATAAAGATGCTCTGACTTCTTCCATTCCAATTTGTATCTATTTGATCGCCTTCAGGTGTCTTATTGGTCTACCTAAAACTTCAAGTACAGTAATGAATGGGTTTGGGGAGAGTGGACAACCTTGTCTTGTTCATGATTTTAGAGCAATTTCTCTCCATTTAAGTTGATTTTGGCCATGAACTTACTTGCTATTTTCTGCCTTTATCATGTAGAGGTATATTTCTTGTATCCCTAATCTCTCCAGGACTTTTATCATGAATGTGTGTTGTATTTTGTCATAGACTTTTTCTGCATTTATTGATATGATCATGTCATTTTTGTCTTTTGGTTTGTTCATAGGATTAATTGCATTTATTAGCTTTTGGTATATTGTACCATCCTTGTGTCTCTGGGATGAAGTGCTACTTGATTATAGTGGATGATATTTTGATGTGTTCTTTCATTCAGTTTGCAAGTTTTCTATGGAATATTTTTGAAGCTATGTTCATAAGGGAAATTGGCCTAGTATTCTCTTTTGTCGTTGGGTCTCTATGCGGTTTTGGTATCAGGGAAACTGTGGCTTCATAAAATGAATTGGGCAATGTTTTTTGTAATTTTATTTTGTAGAATAATTTGAGGTATACTGGAGTTAACTACTTTGAAAATCTGGCAGAATTCTGTGCTGAAATCATCTGATCCTAGGCTTTTTCTTGGTTGGGAGATTTTTAATGAACACTTCTATTTCACTAGGGCTTATAGGTCTATTTAAATTACTTACCTGATCTTGATTTAATTTTGGTCTGTGGTAGCTGTCAAGACAATTATCAATTTCTTTTATGTATTCCAATTAGGAAAAATACAGGTTTTTAAAGTATGCCCTTATCATTCTCTGGATTTCCTCAGTGTCTGTTGCTATGTTGCCCTTTTCAAATCTGTTTTTATAATATTGTCTCTCTGCTTCTTAGTTAATTTGGATAAGAGTTTGTCAATCATTGATTTTCTCAAAGAATCAATTCTTTGTTTCATTGATATTTTGTTTTGTTCTCTTTGTTTCTATTTTATTGATTTCAGCCCTGAATTTGATCATTTCTTGCTGCGTACTCCTTTTGTGTGAGGTTTATTCTTTTAGTTCTAGGGCTTTTAAGTGTGGTCTTAAGTTGCTAGTATAAGATCTCTTCAGTTTATTTTTTATGTAGATACTTAGTGTTATGAGCTTATCTCTCAGAATAGCCTTCATTGTATCTTATAAATTTGTGCATATTATGTATTCATTTTCATTTTATTGTAGAAAGTATTTAATTTCTTTCTTTATATATATTGACCCATTTTTCACTCAGTACAGAGTTGTTCAGTTTTGAAAGCTTTCTGTTGTTTCTCCCATTTATATCCAGCTTTATTCCATGGGACTCTTATAGGATGCAGGGAGTTAGTTTCATTTTTTTGAAGTTGTTGGTACTTGTTTTGTTTTCAAGTATGTCGTCAATTTTGGAGAAATTCCATGAAGTGCAAAGAGGAAGGTATATTCTGTTGTGTTTGAATGAAATGTTCTTTAAATATCTATTAGGTTCATTTTGTTTATAACTTCAGTTAGCTCCAGTGTTTCACTGTGTAGATTTTGTCTTGATGAATTATCTATTGGTGACAGTGGGGTAGTGAAGTCTCCCACTAGCATTGTATGAGAGTCAATATGAGATTTAACCCTTAATAGTATTTCTACTACAAACTTGGATGCCCTTGTGTTTGAGGGACAGATGTTAAGACTTGAAATATCATCTTCGTGTATTTTTCCTTTGATAAATATGTAGTGTCCATCCTATCACTTCTGATTAGTTTTGAAGTCTATTTTTCTACATATTGAAATGGCTATACCAGATTGTTTCTAAGTCTATTTGCTTGAAATGCTGTTTTCCAACCCCTTACCTTAAGGTAATATCTATTCTTGAAATTGAGATGTGTTTCCTGGGTGCAGCAGAAGGATGGATTGTTTTCCCAACTGTACTGTTAGTCTTTCTTTTCATTTGGGAATTGCAACCATTGATTTTGACAAATATCAATAACCAATGACAGATGTTTCCTGATATTTTGTTGTCGGTGGTGATGGTGGTGATGGTGTGTGTGTGTGTGTGTGTGTGTGTGTGTGTGTGTGTGTGCCCTGCCTTTCTTTTGAATTTGCTGATCTGAGGTTATTTATTCCCTGTGTTTTCATGTTTGTAGTTAACCTCTTATTGGTTGGAGTTTTTCATCTAGTACTGCTGTAGGGCTATATTTTTATATAAATATTGCTTAAATTTGGCTTTATCATGAAAATCTTATTTTCACTATCTATGGTGGTTGAAACGTTTGCTGGGCATAATAGTCTGAGCTGACATATGTGATCTCCTGGAGTCTGTTGACATCTGTCTATGCCCTTTTGGCCTTTAGAGAGTCTATTGAGAACTAAAGTAAAATTCCAATAGGTCTGTGCTTATATATTACTTGGTTTCTTTGCCATTTAAGCTTTTAATATTCTTTATTCTGTACAATTACTGTTTTAATTATTACATATTAAAATGAATTTCTTTTCTGGTCCAATCTATTTGCTATTCTGTATGTTTTTGTACCTTTATATTCTTCTCTTTATCTAGGTTGAGAAAAATTTCTTCTATGATATTGATGAAAATATTTTCTGGACCTTTGACATTGGTTTCTTCTCTTCCTGTATTCCTATTATTCTTTGATTTACTCTTTACATAGTGTCCAGGATTTCCTAAATGTTCTGTCTCAGGAGTTTTTTAGCTTTAACATTTTATTTGACCAATTCACCCATCTTTATTATCGTGAATTTAATGCCTGAAATTCTCTCTTCCATATCTTGTATTTTGCTGCTGAGGCTTGCCTCTGAGGTACCTGTTCAAGTTTATAAATTCCTCATTTCCAGAATTCCCTCAGTTTGGGATTTTTTTTATTAATTCTATCTTTATTTTAAGGTCTTGAACAATTTTATTCATTTCCTTCTACTCTTTGTGTTTTCCTGGATTTCTTCCAGTGATTTAGTCATTTCCTTTTTAAGGACCTATATCATCATCATACAGACTATTTTTAGATCTTTTTCTTATGCTTCAGTTATGTTGGAATATTCAGGGCTTTCTGAGGCTGGGTTGCTGGGCTCTAACATATGCATATTCTCCAGGCTGTTATTGATAGTCTTTTTATGATTGAATTTATGCATCTGGGATTGGAAATATTACAGTTCTAGGTGTTGATACCTGGTTTTGTTTCTGTTGTGTGGGTGTTTTGTTCCATGGTTTCTGTTTTCTTTTTCGATTTTAGGAGAGTGGGGTGGTTAAGTGTGGTAGGAAATTTTCTGTGGACTTGATAAGTATATCCACTTGGGGTTCCAGGTAAATTGTGTTACTGGAAGTTGATATTGGCAACTAACACTTAGGGATGAGGATAATCTAAGGGTCTGCCAGTGTTCACAGGATGGAAGAAGGCAGAATCTTCCATTATGATCTGCTTATTTACTCTCCTTGGGATAGAGGCAGAGAGTAGAATGAGCTTAACCTAGATCTCCTATAGTGTCTGCTGAGTTTGTTGGCTAGTATAAAGCAACTAGTAGGAGAGACAAGTCAGGAAGACAAGATCTATGGGATCTACAGGAGATTGAGTTGGGGGTTATGGAAGGCTATAACAGGTGTTCTGTTGAAGAGCTGGAATGAGTCTAAGGATTTGGGTATGGAGGAACGGGGGTAAGGTGAAGATCTGTAGTCAGCCTACCTGGTTCCCTGGCAGGAGTGGCCTGTGAGTAAGCAGGAAGTGCTTTCTGGAGTTGTAGGATAGGATAAAGTAATGAGTAGGGAATGGTTAGGGGGTGAAGATCTGTGGGTTCCAAAGCAGATGTACTCAAAGGGGTACGAAAGGTTCCAGAAGATGTTCTGTTGCAAAACTACAGATGAGATTGGGAGATTGGATTTGGAAGGGAGAAGGGAGTAGTGAAGCTTATTGATAAAACAAGTAAATAGCTTACCTGTTCCCCTGGCCTGCTCAATGGGTATATTCACAGGATAGGGGTGCTGATATTGGAGGCTGGGATAATGGTATGAGTTGGAGAAAGCAAGGTTGGAGGAAAAGATCTTTGTAATTCTTTGGGAGTGGGATCAGAGGGAAAGGTAGGCAGTTGTTCTGCTACAGAGCTGAGGATGAGACTGAACAATTGGATCTGTAGGAGCAGAAAGATAGACAAAGATCTTCCCATCTTCATCTTATTAATTAAATTAATTTTTGAAAATTGCATACATGTAAATAATTCATACTGATTACATTTATTTCCCACTTTCCTTTATCTCCTTCCCACTTATTTCTTTCCTGCAAACCCCATTACCACATTTCTTTCTGTTTTCTTTTACGATACACTGAGTTCAACAAAGGTTCTCTACTTGACCATAAGTTTAGAGCTACCCAGAAGCCCAGAAGACTCATTAGTAAGTACACAACTGAAGACAATGACTTCCCTTGTCCAAGAATCCGTCAATAGCTAACAGTTCAGCAGTAATCGCCCCTCATCATACCTTCCAGAATTTTGAAAATTACCCAATAGGTGGCACATTCCCATCAGAGTTGCAGGTTACTTTCTCAATGTCTCTAAATTGAGTGATATTTTTGGCAGTAGTTTTGGAGAAGAATGAAGAAAATTGACAAGAACCTGTACTCTACTGCACAAGAGATCCCTCACCAAACAACATGGACTATTGAAATTGCTCTTGTTTGCCCACCAGAACTTAATGATAAGACCCTATGGATGAAGATACCACATAGTGTGATCACAGGATGTGGTGAAATAAAGATTATAATGCAATTATTATGAATACAAAGAAGATAAATGGATGGTTGGGCAGAAGAAGAGGAACATAAATAAGATAAAATATGGACAAATAAGGGGGAAAGGTAAAAAAAGAGGGTTGGTGAAAATGGCTTTAAAAGAGAAATTGCTACAATAAAAGAAACAAGGAAATGGATATGCCCTGATACTTCATCTTATAATTATTTATTAAACTCTTGTTTTCCTTGAAGACAAAAGACTAAAACAAACAACAAACATAAGACAAAAGAGGATGGAATTGAAAATGATGTAGTTGATGATAAAGGGTGTTATAAGAATTAGCACTTCATATGTGAAACTAAAATTGGACTGCTTTTTTACACCTCAGACATAAAATATAAATTCCAGATGGATTAAAATCTCAATGACTAAAAGTAACTTTCAAACTTTTAAAAGAATGAACCTCTTACCAACAGTGGGATAGAAAAATGCCCCTGCATCCTGCATTCTCTTCCTCTCCCTTCTCTTCTTCTTCCATCTCTTCAATATTTAAGACAGAGCCTGGCTAATTCCATGGCCTGGAATTACTATCTTCCTTCCTCTACCTCTCACATTATGCTGACATAACAATTTTTTAAATGCACATAAAAGTCATAGAAAAACAAAATCATTTCATCAACATGCGTCAAAGATAAAATTTTATGTTACAAACATCATAAGAAAATTTACAATTCAGACTGATAAAATTTGCTTGTAACATTGTAAAAGATCATAAACTTAGATCATAACAAACCTGAATAGTAATATGAAAAAGATAATTTTTAGAGAAACAAAAAGAAACACAGAAATGACTATTGAGTGATTACAACAATATAGCATTAATGGTATTTTGAAATAACTCCAATTAAGTGAACAATGTAGTATTATTCACACCCCCAAATTTATACAAAATAGAGGTCTGATCATTACATAATACATTACATAATAACCATCGCTCTTTTACCCTTTATTTTTTCCTGGATAATACTTGATAATCATTCTTACTGTATATAGTCTGCATTAAGTTTTGAACCTTCTTATTTAGACAAAAAGGGGAAATGTAGAGGTACTTGCTCTACCCATGACCTTGGCCTATAGGGCCAGAAAGAGGCAGTGCTTCCTGCCATGGTATGTTGTAAGAAGAACTTCTAATTAGTCTTATTAATAAACACGCGGAACAAGAAATAAGGGTGAAAATATGACAAAGATCAGAGGAATTAGGAGCAAGCCACCACTCACCAACGCTGCCTCTACTTCCCAGGATTAAACCGGAGGAAAGAGCGAGCCTTCTGGTCTAACCTGGCTTTTTATACCTGTCCATCTGCTAACTAATTTCCCATCCTCCCAAGCTACATCACTTCCTGTCTTGTCTGCATGGATCTTCAGAACTCTAAGGTTGATGCTGGGATTAAAGGCGTGTGCCACCACCTCCTACTGCTAGTTCCCCATGTGA
>LZPO01018475.1:9631-28807 GCA_001675575.1 Neotoma lepida | reverse complement strand
GGGGTCACATAGCAGATATCCTTCTTATCGGCTATTTACATTACAATTCGTAATAGTATCAAAATTACAGTTATGAAGTACCCCTGAAATAACTTTATGGTTGGGATTCACAGCATGAGGAGCTGTATTAAAGAGTCGAAGCATTAGGAAGGTTGAGAGCCACTGCTCTAAATGTTATTCTTTGTTCTCCATGATCACCTTTTAACCATATATTATATGTTGATTCTTCCTTTAATTGTGTATATATAGAGTGTGAGGCAGTTAAGATCAGGACATGAAATCGTAGGCATTACCAGTGAACTTCATAATTCACAGATAAACTGTGGTCTATGGCAGACTGACACTTAGATATTGCTAAAAGTGGTCAGAGCACTGCTTGTTATCAGAAAAAAAATTTAAAGACAAAACAAAATGCATATTCTGTCCTCCATGTTAATCTACAGGGGATATTTGATATAGACAGTTCTGTTAGCCTCAAGTTAGAAGGACATTATAGAGAACACCGAATGGCCCAAACTGAGTTACTAAAGCCTAGGAAAGTGGCTTTGGATCACTGTATGTGTTGTCTGAACAGAAGCACTTTCAGTCTTGTGACATGTTCATTATTGGAAAGTGATTAGATTCTGTAAGATCTTACAAGTGTAAATTCGAATCATCACTTCTATTGAGATATATTGTAGACCAAAGACATAAACTTTCAAAAGAGTCAGAGTAAGTCCACTGCCAATGAACTAAAATAGAAGATGGAAGTGTGTGAGAGACTAGGATTATTTTTCTGTAGATCAGAGAAGGCAGGGCTGCATCAAGATCGTCCCTACCTGCTACGTGCGTGTCTTTTCTGTCTGTTTGCCCTGTAGGTACCTGCTTTAGGGATATTTTTTTACCCTTGAGAATGTTCTAGAGGTTTTTCTTTTGAGTGTTGCAGCCTATTATATTTCCAGTGATAGTTTCTGCTGATTATAATACCAGTCTTTGAAAAGTTTTATTCTAACACTGTAAAGCAAAATACCTCTTTGCCATTTTTTTTCTTGTAACTTCTTTTGAGACTTTTACTTGTTTTTCTTTCCTACAAGTTGACCTGTTGGCTTATACTTCCCTATATCATTGTCTTTAAATGATAAGAACCACATTTTAGATATAAGCCAAATTTCTATTGAGACTGTTCTCCTCACTAATCTTATTCCATAGTAGGAAAACACAAATAAACAACCATTTTTAATTATCTACTATATGCTTTGCACTTTATGTACATTACTTAAAAGCCTCAACAGCTTCTTATGGTATAATCATATAAATAATGAAAATCAATTTTAGTAATAATAAGCTGCTTCCTAGCCCATAGGAAGTAGTTCTTTAGGTCTCCCCAATAGCTAACTTTCTCTCCTAGACACATTTTATCTTATCCTATAGGTCAATTGTATCTACAAAAAAAAAATTAAATATTAAATTTTAAGATCATATAATTTTAAGAATAAGAATTTTAAAATTAAGTGTGATCTTGTAACATAGATTGTAAGTATTGAATACAAATGTTAATCACTGGCAAAAATAATCATTTCAGTATTCCTTGTTGGAAATGTATATTTAAAGTTTTAAACCATCTGATGCTATTTTGAAAAGATTGGGTATTTTATAAGAACCTTTGCCAAGCCTTTTCCACACCATGAATTAATAAGCTTCATAATTAAGGCAGCTGCTTCACACCTCTATTGTTAACCAGTGACATTACATCTGTCCTGGTCCATTGATGCCCTCCTCCTACTTATTGAAGCATTTAGCAGTTTTGGCAACAGGGATTACAAAGCTTGTAGTTAGTAGTCTAATTAGGTATAAGTGAAAATCCTGAGGGAAAAGTACATTTCAAAAGTAATTTGAAGAATCTCTTAATGATGCTGGCACAACTCCAGAGCAGAAAGTGTCCATCGTCATGGCACAGCAGGGTCAGGTTTGATGTGTTTCGTAGGTGTTTAGAAGGCAACTATTTTAAAACAGCAGTGGAAATGAAAGCTTTCAAAGCTGGGGATCTGTTTCAACATAGTTTTAACTATGTGCTTCCTTAGGGTATTAATAGCTGAAAGAAAGCAAAAATACATTCTAAATGTACTTATACCTCTCAGATTTTCAGGGTTTTTTTAATGTAAGAATTATTTGTCTGTTGATGTTCTTGTCACAGAAATATGAAATTATGCTTCTATATCAGATACTTAGTGAAATTATCCTTGTTTATATCAAGCATAGGATTATATGCATAAATGTCAGATATTTTACAAATTGTGAATCTCTTATTTCCCAGCAAAGANTTGAATAAAAGAACAGATTTCATACATTAAAATACAGCAGTTCCAATGTTTTTAAAGTTTCAGAGCAATATAACATACATATATTTCAATAAATTTCCAGGTTTGGCAGTACTGCTTTCCTTAAAGCCATGCCGACTTATTACTGTGGTCAGTGTATAACTCTTTTGGTAATTGAACATCCTAGTGCTTAGATCTTGTCATTTTTGTAGTACAACTACAAATCTTTTGGTATCAAATTACTAAAACATGTTTCTCCAACTTATAAGGCAGTTAGAAAAATAAGTGATAATTTTTAAAGAGCTAAACTTAAAATAAGTTAAAATAACAAGCCTATTGTAAATAGTACTTTGGGGAAGGTCCTGTCTTGTAAGTTCAAGTTCATTAAAGGAAAAAAATGAAAGGAAGGTTAACTAACAGTGGATACCACCAACCTCAGTGGCTTTCCATTTCCACCTAATCTCATGGCAGTCACAAGGTCCCATCTGCTGCTCTTTATCCCATGTGGGGAATCCTGATGTGATACATTCCAAGGTTTGTGAGAAGAGCATCCCTATCCCTCAGCCTGGGGGCTGCCTGGCATCTTTGGAAGAGGCACAGATGGCAAATGTCTTTTTTAAAAGTATCTTTTTATTCTCTTCATCCTTTACCCTTGAGACTATCTTTATTCTCCATTATTTCTTAGCTTCTCTCAGTATTCTAGATTTACAAGCTTTCTTCAACCAAGTGAAAAGAAGTATTTTCCTGGTAAAAGATGTCAAGCTGAGATAAGTTTGTTACCATTTAGAAAACCAAAGTTCTTAACCTATTAGGTTCTGAGCATATGATCTATGTGATAATACCTGGAATTTGTCTTGGGTCAATTTTTGTTCATTTTTATTTTCTAATTACTTTTGGTTTCCTAAATGAGTGCACAGAAAGGAACTATCAATTACCAGTATTCCATAGGTGGATGGATTTTTTATTAAGGCATGAGTTACAATACTAAATTATGAATAAACCTTAATCTTTCTTCCATAAACACATTCAATTTTCTTATTTAAAAAAAAATTTAAAGACCCACCCTTGTCTAATATGACACAGTATGGAAAAAAATCATAATAAAATCTAAATTCTACTCAATTCCAAGACTCAAAGCAGTATTAGATTCAGGTCTTCCAGGCAACTTATGAAACGTACTGTCTTCTTTCTCTTTGGTGTATTGTTCTGTTTTTTTCTGTTTATGCATATTATTTTACCATTTTATCTAAATTTGCAAAGCATGTAAAAAGCATTTGCTCATAACTTTCTTATCCTAAATTGTCTATAGAAATATTTTATTATTGCTTATTCAGCTTTCATAAGTGTTCTTGTCCAGCACTGACCCTAAGTGCAGCTGAATAGTACCAAAGAAATAGAAGACATATCCCTGTATTTTAAAGGAATTTGTGCTAGAACAAACAAACTTATGGCCATACAGGTGGAATTTTGTGTTTGTGTCTGGCATTGCTGCTCAATACTGCTTCAACTGGGCATGGTAAGTGTTCAGTACAGATCAAAACATTCAGAGCAAAGACTTGCTGGCATTGTCCTCTCTGAAAATCAGAGTTCCCAGCCTGGCAGAATAGGATCACATGCACATGGGGTCATCAGAGCACATTTGCCGAGGGTACTTCTACTTAAATAGTTCATGGGTTGTAGTGTCTTGAAAAGACTAGGAAACTCAAGAAATTTTCTTTCCAAGGTACACTATCATGAATTATTTGACAAAGTATACAATTAGTAATTTTGATTTTTAAAAACAAGTTTATGAGATATAATCCACCTTATTGTGGATTTGAAGTACACAGTCAGAACCATTCAGTAATCTCCACAGTTTTAGGACATTTGATTGCCCAAGAAAGAAACTGCATTGCAGTCATTCCCAATTTCTGCCCTTCCATTGTTTCCCTTCACCCCAAGCAGTCTGCCTTCTGCCTGTCTTTGTCTAATGCATGCTTTTTCTCTTCCAATCTAGCTACAATTATATATCCTCTGACCACCTACATACACACCCCTGGTCACTTATGCCTTGGCAACCACCACTCCATTCCTTTCTTTTTATGAGATAAGTTTTTGTGGATTCCATATATGAATGAGATTCAGCAGTGTTCATCTTTCTGTGCATGGCTTGCTTCACTTAAAATAATGTTCTCTAGATTTATCCATATTGTCATGATTGACAATTTATTTTGAAACCTGAATCACATTGATATATTTGTGTGCTATATTTTCTTTATCAATTCATCATTTGATCAATAGGAGAGCTAAGTTTATTATGTTGTGAATGAGCTCCAGTAAACATGGAAGAGCATATATCACTTTTATATATTGATTTCATTTTCTCTGGTTATATACATACAAGTGGAGTTGGTCGGTCACTTAGTAGTTGTGATTTTGTGAGAAGCTTCTACACTGTCCTGCATAATAGTTGTGCTAGTTCACATTTCCATCCAGAGTGTAAAGATCTCTCATTGCTGCACACTGCCGCCAAATTTTTTCTTCTTTTTAACAATAGCCACTTTTATGTTATTGGGGCGGGCGGGGGTGGGCTCATGCTTTGATTTGCATACCCATGATTTTTAATCATGCTGAATATTTTTGTATGCTCATTGGCCATTTGTATACCTTTTTTCTGGGAATTATCTATTTAGGGGGTTGCCTATTTTTGTTTTTCGTTTTTTAAGTCCTTGAGAATTCCATGCACATGTATATTTTGATCAAATCTTACCCCTCCATGACTTCCCTCCTAAACCTCCTCAATACTACCCATATTTCCCTCCCAACTCCATGTAATTATTTATTTTTAATGAACCACCACGTCCAAAGTCCGTGTTTTCCAAATGCTTATGGGCATGTGTGAAACCATCCACTGGAGAGTAGTTAACCTATGAGGGCCATACCCTTCCCTATCCCCTCATGTGGGGCCTTAAGAGCCCTCCCTTATCTATGCTAGGATTTTGACTGGCTTGATTTTATTCAGGTAACCACAGTTGCTGTGAGTTCTTGAGTACAACGGCCTTGTCATGTACTAAAGACAGTTTCACAACAATCCTCCCCAAACCCTGAGTCTTAACATCTTCATGCCCCTTCTGTGATGTTCCCTGGTCCTCGTGGGTAGGGAGTATGACATAAATCTCCTACTGGGGGCTGAGCACTCCCTAGACATTTCTTCTCTGCACTTTGACAAATTACCTACATTAAGACTTGACTGCTGCAAAAAGAGTTTCTCTGAAGAAGACTGAGAATTGATACAGTCTGCCGTTGTGGAGGTAAGTATTTAGAAGGCAGTTTGATACTGATTTGACAAAATAATAGTAGCACCTTCTCTCATCTGGCCTCTGTGAATTTCCCAAGCAACAGGTTCGTGATCAGATTTATAGTACCAGACATTTGTTTTCTCTGGTGGAGAGGGCCTTAAATCCAGTCAGAATTTATGTCATGGGGTGGGTAACTCCCATAACAATCATACCACTGTTGTACCCAGGCTGGCTATTGTTGTAGCTTACAGGATTTATGGTAAGACTGTTGGTGACTTTTCTTCCCTTGCTGTCTGCATGACACTTCCTGGTACTGTGAAAACTATCCAGCAGGGAGTAAGGTGAAGAGTGTGGTATCTTTAGCAACAGGGTCTTACTATGTGATTCTGGTAGGCAACATGAATAGCATTTTTCTTCTTTTAGTGCAGTTTGCAAGTATTTTCTCTTATTCTGTAGGTTGTCTCTGTACTTTGTGTTTTATTGTGTTTATTTTATTTTGACTTGGATTTTGGGTGATTTTTGTTTTGTTTTTGTTTTTTCTTTGTGTAAGCTTCTTAGTTTAATATAATCCTATTGTACATTCATTGCCTTTGCTTCCGAGGTCATATGAGAAAAATTGCCTAGACCAGTGTTGTGGAGCTTTTTCTTTTTTTTCTTTTCTTTCTTTTTCTTTTCTTTTCTTTTCTTTTCTTTTCTTTTCTTCTTTCTTTTCTTTTTTGTAACTACATCATTCTTAAAGGCACCTNGTAGTTTCATATTTTGAGGTTTTGTGCTTAAGTCTGTAATCCATTTCAAGTTGATTTTTATGCTTTGTATGAGACAAGTGGACATATTTTTTCCCAACACCATTTATTAAAGAGACAATGGGGGGGTGTTTGTTTTTTTATTTGTTTTCATTGTCTGTTCTTGGTTTGTTTTTTATTCCGTTGATTTTGAGCCTCTGGAAGTGGCTCTAGGCTGTGTCTATGTTTTTTCCTACTTGTACACTTGTGTTCTGTTTAGGTTCTATNGCTTTGATGTATGTACTAGGTCATGTAACATGATGCCTCTAGCCTTGTTCCTTCTGCTCAAGCTTTGGCTATTCTGTTATTTTGATTCTTCCATGCAGATTTTAGGATTTTTTTTCCTGTGAAGAGTATCATTACTATTTTGATAGAAATTGCATTGACTATGTTGAATGCTTTGGGTGATACAAATTTCCAATACATGAACAGAGAATCTCTTCCCATCTTTTATTGCTCTCTTTACTTTCATTCATAAATGTTTTATAGTGACCATAAAGAGATCTTTTACCTCTGTGATTATCTTTCTTCCTAAGTATTTCAATTTTTGTAGCTATGAGATTATTTTCTTGATTTTTTTGATAACTTGTTATTATGGCATAGAGGTGATTTTGTATAATTATTTTTTAACCATGCCCCTTTATGTTTTTCTTTTTATTGAAAAATGCATTTTTTCTCAAATAATATATCCTGATTTACGGTTTCCTGCTCCCTCTACTTCTCCCAGTTCCTCCCTACTTCCCCTGCCATACAGATCCACTCCTTTTCCATTCATTGGAAAAGAAACAGGCTTCTAAGGAATGGTAATAACATTAAAGATAATGTAATAAATAAAATAAAAACGAACTCATTGTAATTGAATACAACAAACAAACAGAATGAAAGGAGGGAGGTTCCCTGATAATTGCAGAACAAGATCTTGATCTATGAGTATAGCAGAATGGTATTAAGAGTCATTAGAAGTATTATTGCTACAGTTTTGTTTTTTAGAACAATAGTATTTGGTTTTACTCTAGGTCCCTGAGGTGTCTAACCTTGGGTTTTTAGTTACTGGGTATGGGTTCCAACTCATGAAGTGGGCCTTTAGTTAAAGTAGATAATTGGTTGGTTATTTCCACAAGCTTTGTGCCACCNTCACTGGCAGGACACCATTGTAGATCAAAGTGTTGGTGGCTGGGTTGATCTTTATGTTTCTCTTTTGATAGTGTGAGAGTATCTTCCTGTACCCAAGAAGCTAGAACATAAGGTTGAAGGTTCTATGTAGACATTGATGCCAGTTTGATTTCTCCANGTTCGTTAAATTTTGTAGATATTGACTTTAGCAATTGGGCCTTGCCTTCACTTTGTGGAAAACAAGCTATGGTCTTGGCAAAGGCCTNGCTATTATAAACCGAGGAGCAATGAACATGGTTGAACAAGTGTCTCTGTGGTAGAATGAATCAACCTATGGGTATATGCCCAAGGGTGGTATATACTGGATAGATAGATAGATAGATAGATAGATAGATAGATAGATAGATAGATAGATAGATAGATAGATAGATAGATAGCTGGATCTTGAGTTAGATCTATTCACATCTTCCTAAGGAACTGCCACACTGATTTCTATAGTAGCTGTACAAGTTTCTACTNCCACCAGGAAATGCATGAGTGTTTCCCTTACTCCGTGTCTGTACCAGCATGAGCTGCCATTTGTTTTCTTCATCTTTGCAATTCTGATGGGTATAAGATGAAATTCCAAAGTGGTTTTGATTTGCATTTTCCTGATGGATAAGAATGTTGAACATTTCTTTAAGCGTTTCACAGTTTGAGTTTCCTCTTTGGGGACTTCTATGCTAAGGTCTGTATCCCATTTTCTAAAAGGGTTATTTGTTTTCTTGATATCTAGTTTTTTTAGTTCTTTATATATTTTAGATATTCGCCCTCTATTGAATGGACAATTGGTAAAAATCTGTTCTGATTTTGTAGGCTGCTGCCTTATCTGAATGAGTGTCCTTTGATGTGCAGAAGCTGTTCATTTTCATAAGGCCCATTTACTAATTGTTGATCTTAGTGCCTGTGCTAACACTCTTCTGCTCAGAAAGTCTTTTCTTGTGCCAATGAGTTCCATACTGTTCCCCAATTTTTCTCCTATCAGGTTCAGTATATTTGTTTCATGTTAAGGATATTGATCATTTGGAGTTGATTTTGTGCAGGGTAATTAAATATGGATCTGTTTGTATTGATCTACATGTAGCCATCCAGTTTTACCAACAGCATTTGTTGAAGATGCTGTCTTCTGGGCTCTCTTTTTAAAATCAGATGTTCACAGGTGTGTGGATTTGTGTCTGGCTCTTCAATTCAATTCTCTTGATCAACATGTCTCTTTTCATGCCAATACCATGCTGTTTTTATTACTATAGCTCTATATTACAGCTTGAAATGTGGTATAGTGATGCCTCCTACAATTCTTTTGTTATTCAGGGTCTATTCTGGGTTTTTTGTCCTTTCAAGATCTGTGAAGAATTATGTTGGAAATTTGATAGGGATTGCATTGAATCTGTAGATTATTTTTGATAGGATGGCCATTTTTACTATGTTCATCCTACCAACCCATGATCATGGGAGATCTTTCCACCTTCTGATACATTCTTCAATTTCTTTCTTCAAAGACTTGAGGTTTTTATCATACATGTCTTTCACTTGCTTGTTTAGTTACCCAAGATAGTTTGTATTTTATTGAAGCTATTATGGAAGTTATTCTTTTCCTGATTTCTTTCTCAGTCTGTTTGTCATTTGTATATAGGAGGGCTACTGACTTTTGCTAATTTTGTATCTTGCTACTTTGCTGAAAGTGTTTATCAGCTATGGGAGTTTCCTAGTGAAAATTTTAGGGTCACTTATCCTATCATCTACACTAAAGATCCTTTGACTTCATTTCCAGTTTGTATACCTTTGATCTCCTTCAGTTGTCTTATTGCTCTAGCTAAGACTTCAAGTACTATATTGGATAGATATGGAGAGAGTAAACAACCTTGTCCTGATTTTAGTGGAACTTCTTTGAGTTTCTCTGTTTAGAGTTGATATTGGCTACAGACTTGCTGTAAACTGCCTTTATTATATTTAGGTATGTCCCTTTTATCCCTAATCTCTTCAAGACTTTTATCATGAAGGTGTATTGAATTTTGTTAAAGGTCTTTTCTGCATCTAATGAGATGGTTGTGTTGTTTTTGTCTTTCATTTGTTTGTTTGGTGGATTACATTCATTGATTTACATGTTGAACCATCCCTGCATCTCTGAGATGAAGTCTGTGATCATGGTAGATGAACTTTTTTGATGTGTTCTTGGATTTGATTTACAAATATTTCATTGAGTGTTTTTGCATTTATGTTCATAAAGAAAATTGGCCTGTAATTCTCTTTCTTGGTTGGATCTTAATATGGTTTGGATATCAGGGTAACTGTGGCCTTGCAAAACGAATTAGGCAATGTTCCCTCTGTTTCTGTTTTGTGGAATGATATAAGGAGTATTGGCATTAAGTCACCTCCACAGTGACACACTTCCTCCAACAAGGCCATACCTACTCCAACAAAGCCACACCTCCTAAGAGTGTCACTCCCTTTGAGGGCCATTTTCTTTCAAACCACCATAGGAAGTGATGTTTGAACATAAAATGTAATTCTGTGAATGGGCAATTTGTGAGTGAGCCATGGGACAAGAATTCTAGTCAGAAGAGTAAACATAAAAGAAGCAAAAGCCCTTGGCTGATTCAAAAAGTATCAAGCAACTCCCAGTATGTATGAAGTAGTGAGCACTAGAAAGCCCAGGCCTCATCATCTATGTCATGATAAGATCAAGTGTTCATAGAAACTTTGGGAAGATTTGGGTCTCATGAATGATGGATGTAATTTTTTTTTAATTTTTTTTTTTTAGATTTATTCATTGTATATAGTGTTCTGCCTGCATGCATGCCTTCAGGCCAGAAGAGGGCACCAGATCTCATTACAGATGATTGAGAGCCACCACGTTGGTGCTGGGAATTGAACTCAGGACCTTTTGGAAGAACAGCCAGTGCTCTTAACCTCTCAGCCATCTCTCCAGCCCAGATGTAATGTTTTTTATGCTGCCGAAACCCACTAAGTATTGTTAATCTTACATAGAATTATGCAGGGAGAATAAAAATAAAAAATCAAAAATGTGTAAGTCCAAGTACAATGGAGACCAGGTGTCAACTATATGAAGAAATAATCAAAATCTCTTCTGTTCATCCTAATTTTTTCATAAGCTTCAAAACTAGGTCATCAGCTGTAACTAGTAAGGAAAAGAAACACCACAAGTTTAGGAAAAGATAGTGACTCAGTCAAGCTCTCCACAGTGTGATGGAGCTCATGTGCCACTTAAAATTCAGGAACAGCTTATCTCCGCATGGCCATTTCATTTCTTCATGTAATTGGCAATTCATTTAATTTCTCTAAGCCCGTTTCCAAAGTTATTAGAAAGCATGAAAACCAAACCTTCTCTGGTTTTCTTCAGAGTTAGTGTGAGGTGGTAATGAGATAATCAAATAACTCATCTATCTGTTCCTGCTTATACAATTTGAACGGATACTTGTTAGAACATACCTGACCTTGATATAGGGAAAGATTTTGTTGAAGGTTAGTGGTTTGGGGGTTTGAGTTTGAGTATTCTACATATGTTTTGCTCTCGTTTTATATTCAAAGCTTCCTTGCTTTGGACACCTTTACAGTATTTTTAAAGATTGAAGGCAGCTTTTTGAACTTACTAAGAAATTTTTCATTTCTTTATGGGTGGCTTAATAAAGAAGTCTATGAGGTTTTGTGTCCCTTATGATTCCAAGTAATATTTTATATTTCCTTAGCACGGATCCTTTTTGCAGTTGACATAGTTGTGTGATCACATAGTTCCACATGAGTAACTTTTGTATCTTTGCCTGAAGTGGTGTTTTTAAAGATACATTTTAATATATAAAGGTGACATGATGCAAGATATATAAAGTGTTTTGCAAGATATATAAAGTGTTTATATTCACACACACACACACACACACACACACACACACACACACCATACAATTGTGAATCAAATGATCATATCTGTCATCTCATGATTCTTCTGCATATTTTCTGAACCTCTCTTAGGTTCCTCTGCCTCGACTTCCTCTTCCCTTCATGATCTATACCCAAGTTAATATTTAACTAAAGGTCATGGATGTTAGTTCTAGATTTCTACTTGGGAATGAGAAAGTCTACAAAAGAATAATTTCCTAATGTTATACTGTCCTCTTTTCAAAAAAGGACTAATAATCTTTTATCAAGTGTTACTCTGATATACCAACCAGTGTCTATGCTAAGACTGCTCCTCTATTTATATTTGTCTGAAACCGCTGGATGTTACAAGTCAGAATGATTATGACTAGTCACAGACTGTGACTTGGAAGTACTTCTTCACTGAGATGCTTTGAAAATGAATTAGCACATCCTTGAATATTGAACTTAGTTTTGAAAGATATGGGGAAGCTTTATTAGTGTTTTTTTGTTTGTTTTGTTTTGGTATTCTTTGGATTTTTAAATAGGAATCCGNAAAACAGGTAGAAAGCCATTGGGAACCTAACTAGAGGAAAAAACTCAAGAAAATGAATAGGTCATTTTATGAGTCATATAATCCAGAAATTTTCCCTTGAGTGAGTTTATAGTTAAAGATCTGGCCAGCTTCATTTATTGCTTGTATTACTAGCTCAAAATTTGACTGAAATATACAAAATAAATGTTTTAGAATACAAGCTTTTTATTGTATGCCATATGAAGACCTCTACATTTTCCAGTTAAAAGACAGAATCAGTGAGTAAGTTAAGAAAACAAGTTTAAGTGATAGAATAAGTATCCCATGCAGATGGAAAACACAATGCAAGAGGAGCCATATTAGTGTTATACAAAATATAGTACAAGGCAAAAGTAGTAAAGAAGGAGAAGGTAGGTTATCATATAATGGTAAAAGGATCATACAAGAAGAATTCATAGCTAACTTTATATGCACCCAATGTAGGAGTACCTAAATATATTAAGCAAGTGTTAATAGTCCTAAAGAGAAAGAGAGACTGTAATAAAATAATTGTTTCAGATTTTAGCATACCACTCTTAGCAATAGACAGATCATCTGGTTAAAAAAAAATCAACAAAGAAATACTATCGTTAAATTACATCCCAGGCAAAATGGATATAGGCATAAGTTTGTAGAACAGTCCATCCTGCACCTGGAGGACATATGTTTATCTGCAGGACATGTAACATTCTCCACATTAGATTATACAGTACTTCACAAATCAAGTCTCAATATAATAAACCTAGAAATAGATAATAATAAAAGATTCTGAAACTATACAAATAGAAGTAAATAAAACAATGTCTGAACGACCTGTGGATCCATGAAGAAATCAACAGGGAATTTAAAACTGTGTTAAATCAGTTGAAAATGAAGACACAACATAGCAAAGCCTATGAAATAAAGGGAGCACTGGGGACATTTATAATAATCAATTCCAATGGCAAGAGAGGAAGAGATTGTAGTCAGCAGCTTAAGGAACTGGAAAAAGAAGAAATAAACCAAAAATTACTAAAGTAAAATGGTAATTATGCATTAGAGAAGACATAAATGACACAACAATAAAATAAACATATATAAAAGATCATTGCAACAAAGAACTTGTTCTTTAAAATAAAACTCAAAAGACTAGGACTGTATGTAGCTCAATGGCAGTTGCTTGTTCCTGCAAGCATGACACTTTAGGTTCAATCCACAATACTATGGAAGAGGTAAAGGCTAGGTCAGTGACACAAACCTTTAATCTTGGCACTCAAGAGGCTGAGACAGAAGGATTGCTGTGAATTTGAGGCCACCCTAGGCTACAAACCCTGTCTGGGTGTGGGTAAAGAAAAAGAATTTAATAAACTCTTAGCTAGACTATGAAAAATAAAAGACTCAGAATCAAAGATGAAAAGGAATAGTTTGCCAGTGCTAACACAGAAATATAAAACATCAGTAAATAACTACATGCCAGTGAATTTGACAATCTAGATGAAATGGACAACTTCTGAGACAACACTTCACCAAAACTGGAGAATCTTGACAGATCAGTAAGAAATGACAAGACTTAATAACAACAAAACACCTACCAGCAAAACATATCACACAGATAAATACTGTAAAAATCTCTGTACTATCCAAATGGATTTACAGATTCAAGAAACACCTATCAAAATAATATTGGCATTCTTTATAGAACTCAGAAAAAAAAATCTGAAAATCATACAGAACCACAGAGATTTAGACAAAGGTTGAGGTAGCAATAGAGAGTCACAATATGAATATGAAATGCCCCTCCATAGATTGATGTGTTTAAATTCTTAGCACCATTGAAGAAAAATTTCAGTGTTCTGCATTAGGACAATAGGAAAGGAGTTTTGAGAATAAGATCACACTATCATAAAGCTTGCATTTGTGAAAATCAAATTGATTTGAAAGGAGACAGCCTGTTTGGGAATATCACTGCAGAATTTCCTTACCTGAAAACAGGTGCCTCAGAAAATATTTTCTCAGATTCAGCCACTAAGACCTATGAAGCCTACTACAGTTGTGATAGAGGGAGCTGACAGAACTGAGAAGCACTGTTCACACCATGCAAGACTGAAGAGTCATTGAGGCTTGTCCTAAGTCCCAAAAACAGTAAAAGTCCAAGGACTGTATGGCAGAGTCATATTGGAACATCAAGCCTATGTTTAAAGAAGACCCCAGTATATTGAAGGTTCCAGGATCATGGATATGCTTCAAGAAAAGCTGTAGACCTAGAGTTCAGCTGGCCCAATAGAGCAGTCATACATGTGTGTAGGTAACATAGCTNGAAAGGGAGAGCCCAAAGCTATTAGGGTTCAGATGATTCACTTAGTGATCCACTGATGAAGGATATGGAGCAGCAGGATTTGGTGTTTTTCCTGGTGGTTTTGGTCTTCATTTGTTCCGCTCTTACCTTGCCAGCCCCCATTTCTCCCTTTTGGAATAGGAATGTTTACTCTGTGCCATAGTATGTTAGAAGTATGAGACATGTTTTTTGATTTTACAAGGGCTTGCACTTAAGAGATTTCTTTGAAGAGATGTTGGAATTTTGAACAGTGTTGCAGCTGTTAAACACAATGAGGCCTTGGGTCTGGAGAGATGGCTCAGCAGTTAAGAGCACTGGCAGCTTTTACAGAAGATTTGGGTTTGTTTCTCACCCTCCATGTGGCAGCTCACAACCATCTGTAACTCCAGTGCCAGGGGATCAATGTCCTTTTCTGGCCTTCATGGCACTGCACATAGATAAACAGGTAAAATATGTGCACATAAAATATAAATATATCTTTAAAAATTAAATATTTAAAAAGACAATTGGGGACTTTTGAGGTTTGAATGAATGCACTTAATATCATGAGTTGGCTATGAGAGTATGAGAGACTAGGACAAAATGCTGTAACTTGAATTTGAAATGCCCGTTATACCATCATGTGTTTGAAGTACATGGCTCCAGCTGGTGGCACTGTTGGGAAAGGTTGTGAGAACTTTAGCAGATGTAACCTTGCTGTAGGGGGTCACTAAAGGCAGGCCTTCGATATAGCCCTGTCTCCCTTCCTGATCACTCTCTCTTTCCTGATCATGGGTACAATATGACCAGCTGCCTCCTGCCTTCCCCATCATAAGATACTATGCCCTCAAACTGTAATCCAAATTAAATTCTTCATCCCTTAAGTTACTTTTTCANATATTTGGTCACAGCAATATGAAACTAAACTACGGAGAAAGAAAAACCAAAGTAATTTTTTTTTTCCAGAGCTGAGGACCGAACCTAGGGCCTTGTGCTTGCTAGGCAAGTGCTCTACCACTGAGCTAAATCCCCAACCCCCCAACGTCATTTTTAGCAAAAGAAACCAAGCATTATACAAAACTGTAGTGATCAAAACAGTGTGGAATTAGCATAAAAACTGATAGGCAGACAGTGGGGAAAAAATAGCTCTAAAGCTCTCCATCTATAGTAAGCTTGTTTTCAACAAAGATGCAAGAGTGTTTTCACCTACATGCATATGTGTGTGTGTGTGTGTGTGTGTTGTGCCTATGCCTGGTACTGAGGCTAGAAGAGGGTGCTGGAACTCGTAGAACGAAAGGTACATACAGCTTTCTATGTGGGTGCTGGGAACTTCACTCCACTGATGTATTTTATAGGCTGAGTGTCCTGACTTCTAACCGAAAGACATGATTATGCCTTATTNTCAAATGTAACTAAATAAAGTACGTCGGTATGGTCTTTATTACCGAACTATTCACACCATCAGTGAGCTTATTTTAACATTATATTCTTCAGAAAAAATTTCCACAGTTTTTGTAAACAATATTTTCTACCTGACAACCTATGCATGTAGACACATCACACAAATTCAAGTGCCTCAGGATATTAAGACTCATTTTGCTGTGCTAAAGAAATGGTTTATTGGTGAAAAGGACTTACTGCTCTTTCAGAAAGGACCCAAGTTTGGGAGAGAACTTAGCAAAGGTCCTGATGTCTCTAGCCTCCGCAAGCACCTGCCTCACATGGACATGCCCACATACAAACACACACCCCTTATACATAATTAAAAATAATAAAAATAAATAAATCTTTAAAACTCACTTTGTTTACAAAGAGTGAGATTGGATCTCTGAGTTCAAGGCCAGCCTGATCTACAAAGTGAGTTCCAGGACAGCAAGAACTAAACAGAGAAACCCTGTCTTTAAAAAAAAAAGAGTGAGTGAGAGCTAAGTGCCATTCCCCTTGAATTCATATTTTATACTTTCTTATTCTCTATTATTTTATGTATGGCAAAGAAAAACAGTTTAGTAGAAGCACTATGCACTTCCATTTGAAGGAATTTCCTGTGGTATCAGACAGCATTCCTTTTTTTTTTCTTTTTTCTTTTCTCATTCTGCCAGCACTAGGGATTGAAACCACTCACAGGCTTCAGCAGTTCCTTACCACTGAGTTGTAATTCCAGTCCTTTTTGGTTTTGGGGTTTTATTTTTGTTTGTTTGTTTGTGACAGTCTCTCAAGTTATTCAGGGTGCGCTTGAATTCTCATTATCNGATCTCAGCCTTCCAATTAGCTGAGAATATAGGTCTTTACCATTAGGCCCAGCTTATTTTCCTATGAACTCTTGNTGAACTCATTAGGTATTGGTCCCAATAGCATCTTGTGCAATGAAGAACACTGTAAATTCTGACTATTTTCTGATATTTATTAATTAAAGTCAGCAAGTTTCTAAGACACGTGCCAAGCAGGTACCGTCTTCTGACAGATGGACTAAGGTCTCCTGAAGACCCAATAATGAGGCTAGCAGTGCCCTGCTGGACTAGAAATGCAGAAAGGCTGTGACTTTGTCTTTTTTAAGCATGAAAGAGAATAGAAGGGGTGGAGTGGATAAGTAAGACATCCAAACAACCAGTGAATAACAGTAAAATCAGAGAAGAATCAAAACATAGTCACTTGAGACCCACACCAAAGTGTTATGGCTCGTACTGGACTAGAACTAAAAGCAGATGTTTCATGTTTATTTTTTTAAACCTTGGACAAGGGATACATGGATAATGTTTTAATATTTCAGTTAATAAAATGTCTGCACATACATCATATGAATTTTACTTTTCAACGAATATTAATGCTCAAAATTTAAAATATTACTAAAAGGCATATATATGCTTGTGTGTGTGTGTGTGTGTGTGTGTGTGTGCAGATAGGTTTTTTTTTTAATGATACTGAGAATCCATAAAGGACTTTTTGCGTCCTCATGCTATCATAAGCATCAATCATCATTACCTTATATACATACTAAAATGCTAGAGAGCTCATTAATAAGGAGCTGGTAAAGCTGGAAGTACAGCATATAGCATGTGTTTAGCATATGCAGGTGGGTTCAATACCCAGCATGTATGTATATGTATGCATGCATGTATGCTTACATACCAACATATATAAGTACATAAATGTTGTGGTAATAAAGTTTGGGTAGTTGTAGGCTAAAAGAAATGGTTCTTTTCCTTTTTACAGAAGGCAAAAATCACAGGGCGTGGTGGCGCATGCCTTTTATCCCTGCACTTGGAAGGCAGAGGCAAGCAGATCTCTGAATTGGAAGCCAGCCTGGTTTACATAGCAAGTTACAGAACAGCCAGGGCTACACTACACAGGGAAACACTGCCTCAAAAAAATAGAAGGAGGCAAAAATCTATAGATATTTATTTATTGTATTACCACATCAACAAAATAAAGCTACTGTTTAAGCATTTCCACTTTATGACACAGTAGTTGGTTGCTACATTTAAGACACAGGCAAGTCAATTTGTCTTGTGTATTTTCATATTGTACTCTACAAGTATAATTCATAGTTAATCAGCCCCCATGAATACCAAACTTAAGAGTTTTAGTTCATATGTCCTAAACATGTACTTTGTTTTTTCAGTGTTTGAGATACCCAGGAAAAGCAAACTGAATTGGTGAATTGAGTATTGCCTGCCTATTTCATATACATGTAGACATTTAGATGTAGAGAAAACTCTCTTATGGGCTTTGAGTATGACTTAGCCATAAGAATTCATGTTTGCTTTTTCTTGATTCACACAGAGCAGATGGGTGCTTGACGGACTGCTAATCCACAGCTGGAATGGTTTCAGCCGTTTCCACGTGGCCGGGTTAGAGTGGCTTTTCTAGTGGACTGAGAGGGCAGCAGAAGAGGGATATCATTATTCATCAGTATCCCAGTGGGAGCGCTGCCAGCAGAGATTAATTTTTTCTGTTATGCTTGTAAAACAAGCTCAGGTGGAGTCTCTAATCCTCAGGGCACGGGTGGCAGATCAAGAAAGATGCTACAAAGCTAGTTAATTTTCTGATTTGGGAGAAACAGAAGCTCTGTTAGATGTATAAATACACGATTGCAAATTTAAGTAGCTCAAATCCAAATGGGATCTTCCCAGACATCTGGCATTGAAAATCTTTGTTTTCCTTTGTTGTATTTAAATAAAACGTATTAAAAGTTTACCTTAGGAACAGAAATAGTGATAACTTCAATTACTCTAGCATAATTGATCTTATAAGTTAATAACTTTTAAAACATTTAATATTTACAACCTAAAGCTAGAACCTTGTGTCTAAATACACACAAAGTTGAATGCACAATACAAAGTACCCACCTAAGTATAGGACCTAATAGGTTATTTAATTGGCAGTGGTTTCCGGATTTTCTTTTTCTGGTTGGTTGGTTGGTTGGTTGCTTGTTTGTTTTTAAATATATTTCTAGTCTTCTTTTTTCTTCTTTTTTTAGTGCTTATATTTTTATTTTTCAACTTATGATTTCTTTTTAGTATCTGCTTTCTTTATCTTACTAAGTGACCCCTCAATTTAGATGACTGTTTAACAAACATTGTCTACTATATTATCTAAAAATATTATTTTTGTCAAGTTCTACCATTAGAAATATTAACTTCTTTTATGTCCTATGGCACATCCTTTTGAATATCACACATCCATAGCATATTGGTTTGCTTTATTTTGATATTTACTTGTGTTTTGAGAAAATAACAGAAAGTTAATTGAAATCAATCAAAACAAAAGGCTGGAGTAAGGACACACAACTTAGCTAGGCGGTGGTGGCACACACTTTTAATCTCAGCACCTGGGAGGCAGAGGCAGGTGGATCTCTGAGTTTGAGGCCAGCCTGGTCTACGAAGCAAGTTCTATGACAGCCAGAGTTGTCAGTGAAACCCTGTCTCGG
>LZPO01018474.1:8044-28870 GCA_001675575.1 Neotoma lepida | reverse complement strand
GGGATTAAAGGTGTGTGTGCTTCCCAGTACTGGGATTAAAGGTGTGTGCCACCACTGCCTGGCTCTGTTTCCAGTGTGGCCTTGAACTCACAGAGTTCCAGATGGATCTCTGCCTTTCTAGTGACAGGATTAAGGGTGTGTGCCACCACTGTCTGGCTCTGTTTCCAGTGTGGCCTTGAGCTCACATCCCAAGTGATAGGATTAAGGGTGTGTGCNGCCACTGTCTGGCTTCTTTGTCTAATCTAGTGGCTAGCTCTGTCCTCTAATCCCCAGACAAGCTTTATTAGGGTACACAATATATCATCACATTTGCCCATTTTTAAATTGGCTTTAAATTCTCATGGTGTGATTTCTTTTTTCTTTTGGTTTGTGCTTTTAGTGCCAAAGGTAAGGAACTGTTGCCTAATACAAGGTCACAGATGTTTATACTCATGCTTTCTGCTATTACTTAAATTTAGGTATCTGATCCAGTTTCGTATATGATATGAAGTCAGCATCCAACTTCATTCTTCTGAATGCTGAACTTTTTATTGAAAAGACTAGTCCTTCTCCATTGAGTAAGCTCAGAACCCTTCTCCGAGATCAGTTGACCATGCCTAAGTTTTCTCTCAGTGCTCAGATTTGTCCCGATGACTGTACTGTCTTGATTACTGTAACTCTGTAGAAAGTTTTAAAATTGAGAAGTATATGTCTTCTAGTATTGCTCTTTAAAAATATTGTTTTGCCAGGTTTTCTTTAAATCTTTTTTTTTAATTTTTGGTTACCATAATATTTACCATTTTAACCATTTGCATATATATATAGTTCAGTGGTGCTGAATATATTTGTTTCCTATCTCTAGAATTCTTTCTCCTGACAAATCTGAAACTTTGTGTCCATTAAACAGCTCTCCTTTCCTCACACCAGCACTGGTAGCTGCCATTCTGCTCCAGTGTCTCTGAATTTCTCTTAGACATCTCGTGTGCATGTGATCGTGCAGTATTTTCCTTTTGGCAGCTGCTCTGTTGAATTCTGTCAGTTAGTTGGGACATACTGCTGTCTTTCAACCCATGAACTTGCGCTGTTTTTCTATGCATTTTTTCTTTGATTTTTTTTTTTCAGTAATGTTTTCTGGTTTTCAGAGTAGAAGTTTTGCTCTTGTTTTGTTAAACTTATTCCTAAATGTTTTATTGATTTTGATACTGTTATTGAATAGAATTGTTTTTCTCAGTTTTGCTCATTGCCACTGTGTAGAAACATAGTTTTGTATATTGAACTCTGAAACTCTTAGAACTCATTTGTTGATTTGAATACTATTGGTGGCTTTCTTAGGATTCTCTCTATATAAGATCTTGTAACCTGCTTTGGAGATAGTTTCTTATAGCATTATATTTATATGCAGTGATTCAGCATATGTACATCAAGGCCTTTGCTCTATGTTGGGATTGTAGACAAAGGCATGTACTCTGCTCTTAGGACATCTGCAGTCAAGGACAGATTCTTCAGCCAGTACTAACAGTTCAGTACTGTAAACTGTTTGAGAGACACATGTAATGCTGCTACATTATCACAGAGAAGGGATGCTATGGGAAATCCCACATAAGAGTTTACATAGAGTCCTAGACCATTTTGTCAATAAGTACCCATGGTTATGAAAATTTGACATTTCAAGGCCAAACTGACCTTGGATATTTAAAAATTATCCTGTAGTATGAACTTCAGCTTTAAGATTTTTAAAGTCTATCAAAATGTAAGGAGATTTGTATTAACAGTGAAGCAACATGCTGAATTTTTAAAGTATATGCAGATGTTTGATTATGTAGTAAATCTGTTGCTATAAAAGCGTATGATCACATTTGGAAAATTGCTATTGCATGTCTTGGCAGTTTGTTAAGAACTGAAAACTTTTAAAACTAACTGGTGTTTTGATAGATTAAGTTCAAGGCCACCTTTTGTTTAAATGATGTTTTGTTTTCTGTAATTAGACCATGCTAGGTGAATTAAGTATATAATTAAAAACAGAAGGTTTGGCTAATTCCGAATAAATGAGTACAGAATACAAGGTCATTATCCATCTCTAGTTGGGTTCCAGATGAACAGTGCACATGGAACTATTTATAAAACATTTTGCATGGTCAGGGCTCCTTGAGGTTGCTGTCCATGATTTTTAAATTAAAGTATTTACAGACTTGCAAAAAAATATATACCTGTAGTGCTCATCTGAAGGAAAACCAAAAAGATTAGAATCTAATCTTCTATCTCAAGTAAAAGATAAAATGTATTCCTCCTGGTTCAAAACTGAGCACTTAATATGTCCTTGGCACAATGGCTCCATGGGGAAGGGCACAGCGCTTTGGAGAATTCTANCTCTGTTGTCTTGGTTTTCACACAGCCTAGAGCCATGCAGCTCCAGCCTCCTGGTTTAATGTGTTCTTACATGCTCACTCACAGTGGGTGCCATGGGATAAATATATCTTCTGAGAAGTATTTTATTTGGAGCACTTTTTATTTTTTCTATGGTATAGGAAACTTAGAAAACAGGTGTCCAGGTTAGCGGCTTAATTTAAATCTGCCTGGGAGCTGAGGCTTAGACTTCCCTTGGAAACTCCATCACAGTTTGGCTCCTGATGTTCCTCCCATCTTCCCTGCCTCTTCTGAGTTATGTGTGTGGCCCCTTTAGCATCATTGTCCCACTGCCAGCCCCTGGCTTTGTCAGCCTTCTAGACACCATTTAATGTTAGTTTCCCTGTGTCCCCCGTCCCTATAAAAAGTTAAATCTCCCAATAAGTGTTTCTTTACTCTCTTTTCAAGCTTTCATTGTACATTTTAGGAATCTTTTCTAACCATCTCCCACATATTAACCGCCTCCAGGATAGAAGCCATGATGGTTCATTCGGCACTCTCACCTAGCACCAATATGGCTTCTGACAATGGATAGTTGCCGAAACAGTATTTGCTCCATCATGAATTTGTTGGTTAAATGTAACAGATCTTTTCATTTAAATAGCAATTAAGTCAAAAGCAATGCAATATATTAAAACAAATACTGTGTACTGTAGTAGGCAACAATAAAACAATAATAAGTGATGTCTTATTTTGTACTCTCATATCTTAAAATTATTTCAGAGACCATTTTTTTCTGGGCATATGTTTTTATGAACTTTTGAATTAGGAAAATATTTGATGGCTGCTGATCTAGGATACAGTATTTAACTTCCCAGTTTGAGACAGTTACCGGTGCTGATACAACCAGTTACAATGCAGTAGGATAGTTCAGTTCAGTACAAGAGTAGTCAGAATGACAGAAGGAATGACAGAAGTTTACCTGATGACGTGATCCTATCAGAGAAGTTGGCATTTAAACAGATCCCTAACAATAAGTAATAACACACCAGATGGACAAGTGGGAAGTGGTGCTCCAGCATGCACAGAACTGAGCATGGGAAGGCATGGAATTGAGTTGGGTGCAGTGCAGAGGAGGCTGGAGAATAGGTGGTGCATTTCTGCCCCATGGAGAAGTGGAGGGTTAGATGTAGACATGCGCTTGAAGAATTACAGTGAGATGCTCATCTCAGCAAGCTTACCGACGAGGAGTGGGCTTAGAAATAGAGACGTCATGGGAGAGTCTGCTGNAGTACTACATGGTTCATGTAGACATGAGTGAAGGCAGTGGAACTGATAGAAGGGGTAGTTTGGAGAGAATCTGTACCACATGATCATATCTGGGAATTAAGGATGAGGGAAGATTGTCGTGTGATTCTCAGGTGTTTTCTGTGAATAACTTGGAGGGCAGGGAAGGAGGAAGTCGGAGTCATTCCAGTGAAGGAATGGTGACTTCTTCAGGCGGACCATGATGAATCGGTTCGAGATAGACAAATCCCATCAGACCTTCAGAGAGCTATTCCTTAGACATACCCTTAATTGACCTCTACAGAGCTATCCATCTAAGCTAGAGATTGGGAATTTTAGCTTATTCTTGAACTAGTTGAATCATGAGTATAGAGGGAGATTAGACAAATGGAGACAGGTCCCTGAAACACAACAACAGAGGAAGACATGTGATGTCTTAGTGCTGAGGGGAGAATACTTCAAGAAAAAGGAAGCAAACGTATAAAAAATTTAGCAAGATTAAATCACATGAGACTATGAACTGGGCTCCGTCTGACTTTTGGGAAGTAGCATCCATGAGATGGAGAAGCCTGAAGCCAGGTTCCTTCAGGACATGGAATAACTAAAGGGGAAGTCAGCCTCTTTCTAGGACTGGTTTGTGAAAAGAAAAGAAAATGATTAAGTGGGAACATAAAGAAGTGTTCTGGTTTGGGTGTTTGTTTCTTTTAGATGGGGTCTTTGCTCTGTTGCCCATGCTGGCTCAGGCAATCCTCAGACTTGGCCTCTGGCCTCCCTAGTCTACCAAGGGNTACTGGTGCCTGTTGTTTTCCCCAGAAGAAGCTTCTTTTGTTTTGCTTTTAAATCTGAAAGGCTGGAGGATTTATAGAGTATAAAAGAAACAAAAATGGCTGTTTTAAGGATTAACTGAACACAGCCAGTGGATGGAAGTCCCTGTGAATGGAGGAGATGGGACAGAAAGCATGGATAGGAAGTTGTGTAGAAAAGGGAGAAGGGAGAAGTGCCACTATGGGCCAGAGGACTTGGGGATACTGCTGGGTGAGGCCATGGATGTTTGGATGCCACCGAATAACCACACATCTCCTTTTATCACACTTTTAGCAAATTCAAATCAGAGCTGCTATGGTGGGTCTCTCTCAGTTCATTCCTCCTCCTCCCAAAAAATGCAAAACACTTTTTTGGATCACTTGCATATTCAGATTTAAGTTTTAGACTTTTCTTCAGTTTGACACTTCATTTAGATTTACTTTGGTCTTTGACTTCATAGAATCAAATACTCTTCTAAAGAATTTCTAATAGGATCAGACAGTATCATTTTAAAGTTTTCTTAATTAAGTTTTTATTGTATTTCATTTATTTTGTGGATGTGTCTGCACATAGGCACATGCCCCTGTGCCCATATGGAGGTCAGAGGATAACTTGCATGTGTCATTTCTCTTCTTACACCACTATCCCACCCAGCAAGTGCTGAGGACTGAACTAAGGCTATCAGGTTTGGTGGCAGGTGCTCTTCAACTGCTGCTCCATCTCACCAGCCAAGGAGAAATCATTTTTCTAAAGCTTCAGATCCACTTTATTTGGAAAGATTTTTACAAAGTGTGTGGGATTACAACTCAGTTGATGTCTTTCTTCGCTTGTTGTCTTTGTGTCTGCTTTGCTTACTTTCTGCCATGCCCACACTGTTTTCCAGGTTTTCAGTATTGGAGATTTTAGAAACACCCGTTTTCATTGTTTTACAATGATGTGTTGTGCTGGGCTTCTTGGAGAAGCTTTATGAAAATTGAGAAGTAACAAATGAATAATGTAGTGATTTCACCAAACTTATGACTTGCTGTTTTAACAGGTAAAGGGGGAAATTATTAAGGCAATCCCACGTANTTAATACAAGATTTATTTAGGGGTAACTTACAGCCAGTAAAGGGGTTGGTTACAGGATCTAGGAGAGGTAAGGCGCAGTCCAGCAGTGTTCTCTGGAGAGCTCTGCTCGGTCTGCCATCCAGCACCCAGGATCACCAGAAACCAAGAGGGCCACCACGGACAGATCTCTAGTCTCAGACTTTCGTCTCGGCCCGGCCCAGGGGGAGGTCCTAGGTAGGCGTGGCAGTTATTGGAAGCCTCATTAAGGGTAGTGCTTCCAGGTCAAAGCTGGAACAGCTACTCACTACAAATAGGTGATGTTTTTACTTCATCCTGTAATTTATATTCCTCTTATAAGCAGTTTCATTTTGAATTTTTTTCTACTGAAGGCGTGCATTTGAATGCTACCTTTTGTTTTGTTAAAGCATCTGAGCAGCAATGGGTTGATGGCTTCATCTGAAAGATGAATAAGAGCTAAGGATAAGTAACATTTGAACAGGATTTCATCTGTAGCTTTTCATTGCTTTATTCACAGCATAGAAAAGAAAGCTTTGTATACCTTTTTCCCATTCAGATATTAGCATTGTCCTCTTGATTATTAGATGTTGTGTGTTCTATAAACCTACATCCTCTGCTATATTAGCTCTGCTTCTAGCTGTAAGATTTCCTAGTTGAGTTCCCCAAAATTGTCCCTGTAATTGCTAAAGAATTAGAAATGAAAAAAAAAGCCATTTTATACTTACTGCTATTAATGATAATTTTAACTCTGATAGATGAAAAAACAGATTGGTTTTCATTTATTAATGAGGATGCTAAATGGTCCAATGATGCATTTTAAAACATAGTACAAGTTATAAAATATTGTTTGCTATCATTTTATTTTGATAAAAATGAAGAGGAAATTGTGTACACACTGTGTTCTTTTTGTGTGGCAAGGAAAGATGTGGAAAGACAGCATGGCGGTTAGCAATGATGCTTTTGCATGTAGACTGGGAGGAAGGAGACAACTTTTATTTGATATAGATTGCTAATATTTTCTTTTATATCTGAAAAATATAAAATAAAAAAATGTAAATAGATAAGATTTTGCTCCCTTCTTTGATTTACTCTGGGTAAATCAAAGTTTCCAGAGCTGCCTGTGTGCTCTAAGAGGACAGTGTAGTGCAGGCCTTGCTTCAACACCGTCTACAGCAGGGATTCAGATAAGAAGCAGGTGGTCTCAACCTCATGGGTGGGCAGGCTCACCTAACAAGCTTGTAACAACTCCAGAGTCCCTCCCCCAGAACAGGAAGTCTATGGTATGTGAAAGGGTAAAGGCCACCAGGGCCCAGTGACCTCACAGGCTTGAGAACTGATTAGCGATCTGACTTTTTTGGACTCTGTTCCTACAATGATCCCAAAGGTGCCAACACAGTCTCTGCCTTCAAGAAACTGACAGTTTATTTGGGGCCAAGCATAGTTCCAGTTGTCTTAACGATGACTAGATATGTCACAGTTGTGTAATGTGTTAAAAGAGGGAAATGCCCCCAAATTAAGTAGGGTGAGGCTTAGTATCAGTATTTCTGTTACTTAATATCATTTAGCAAAATAAGAAAATGAAGTATAAACATTGCAAAGGAAGAGAGAAATACCAGTATTATTTGAAATTGAAAATATTTTATTGTTTAGTTATAAAAACTGAAGTAATCCACTGATATTTATGGCTGTTATCACAAGTATAATAGTAAGATGGTCAATTATAAAAATAATACATTTGCCCAAAAAGCAGCACAGACTCTACCGTGCCATAGCCATATGTACAGGTCCACCCCGGCACAGCCGTGTGTACAGGTCCATAGCCACACTAAACTCTACAACTAACTATAGCAGTGGACTAAGGTAAGCGGCACAAACAGTAAATACAGGAACATCCCATATTTGGGGGATTAGTGAGATGGCCTGAATTTTTTTTTAATTAAAAGATTTTCTATTCATTTTACATACCAACCGTAGATCCCCTCTCCTCCCTCCTCCGCCCCCCAGACTTCCCCCCAGGCCACCCTCCATTCCCATCCCTCCAAGGCAAGGTCTCTCATAGGGAGCCAGCAGAGCTCAGTACATTCAGTTGAGGCAGGACCAAGACCCTCCTCCCTGCACCAGGCTGCACCAGGTGTCCCACCATAAGCACCAAAAAGCCAGCTCATGCACCAGGGATGGGTCCCGATCCCATTACCTGAGGACCCCCTAAAGAGTTCAAACTACACAACTGTCTTGAATATATCCAGAGGGCCTAGTCCAGTAACATGGGGGCTCTACAGCTATCAGTCCACAGTTCATGCGTTTCCACTAGTTTGGCTTTGTGCATTTTCCCATCATCATCTTGATGCCCCTTGCTTATAGAATCCCTCCTTTCTTTCATCGATTGGGTTCCTGGAGCTTGGCCTGGCTCCCGACCGTGAATCTCTGCATCTACTTCCATCAGTCTCTGGATGAGGGCTCTATGATGACAGTTAGTGTATTCATCCCTGTGATCACCAGAGTAGGCCAGTTCAGGCATCTCTCGACTATTGTCAGTAGTCTAAGGTGGGGTCATCTCCGTGGATTCCTGGGAACTTCCCTAGCATTCTCTTTCTCCCTATTCCCATGATGTCTTCATTTATCATGATCTCTCTTTCCTTGCCCTCCCACTCTGTCCCTATTCCTGTTCAAACCCCCGTTCCCCTATGTTCTCGTCCCCCATCCCTTGCCGTTCCTTACCTGTTCTTGCCCCCAGTTTGCTCATGTAGATCTCATCTATTTCTCCTTCGGTGGGCGATCCATGCGTCCCTCCTAGGGTCCTCCCTGCTAGGTAACCTCCCTGGAGCTATGGGTTGCATTCTGGTTGTCCTTTGCTTTACATCTAGTATCCACTTATGAGTGAGTACATACCATGTTTGTCCTTCTGAGTCTGGGTTTCGTCACTCAGGATGATATTTTCTAGTTCCATCCATTTGCCTGCAAATTTCATGATGTCATTGTTTTTCTCTGCTGAGTAGTACTCCATTGTGTATATGCACCACATTTTCTTAATCCATTCTTCCGTTGACAGGCATCTAGGTTGTTTCCAGGTTCTGGCTATTACAAATAATGCTGCTATGAACATAGTTGAGCATGTGCCCTTGTGTTATGATTGAGCATTCCTTGGGTATATGCCCAAGAGTGGTATAGCTGGGTGTGGTTGATATATTGTGCACCCTAATAAAGCTTTCCTGGGGTCAGAGAACAGAACAGCCACTAGACAGATATAGAGGCCAGAAAATGGTGGCACACATGCCTTTAATCCTAGCATTCCAGAGGCAGAGATCCATCCAGATCTCTGAATTCAAGGCCACACTGGAAACAGCCAGGCATGATAGCACACACCTTTAATCCCAGGAAGTGATGGCAGGAAGCAGAAAGGTATATAAGGTATGAGGACCAGGAACTAGGGCTTTTTAAGCTTTTAGGCTTTTAGTAGCAATTCAGCTGAAATCCATTCGGATGAGGACTCAGAGGCTTCCAGTTTGAGGAAACAGGATCAGCTGAGAAGTTGGCGAGGAAAGGTTAGCTGTGGCTTGTTCTGTTTCTCTGATCTTTCAGAATTTACCCCAATATCTGGCTCTGGGTTTTTAATTAATAAGACCATTTAGAAATTCGTGATACAGCTGGGTCTTGAGGTAGATCGATTCCCAGTTTTCTGAATATTTTAAAAGTTATGCATCCCGGTGGTTGGTATGTAAAATGAATAAAAAAATTTTTAAAAAGTTATGCATCACACCCACTCCTGCATCCCATCATCTAATACAATAAAATGAAGTTTGCCTTTGCTCATATTCTAACAGTGTATTTCTGATGTTAATTTGAGGGCAGTAGACCAAACAATATTGAAAATAAAGGATTAATATGAGTTGTTTGAGTACATGGGTATTAGAAAAAACTTTTAAAGCTACAATCATCAAAACTAGGTCATGAAACAGAAGACATAGAAGTGAATTTTTTTTTTTTTTTTGGCAGAGACACAGAACAAAGCCTTTATTTCCATTGTTATTTTGGAGAAGGGCGTTTACAAGTGTGGAAACTAGGGAACAACTTGTAGAGTTCCACAAAGTGGGTGCTGGGTCTTGGGCTTGGTCATCAGGTCTTGCTGCAAGTAGTCTACCCACTGAGGCATCTTGCTGGCCCCTCCTTTTTCTGCTACGCTTAAAGTCCTGCTATAATTCTCTTGGNGACGAACACAATGGCATCCAAACTTGTACATAAACTATTTCTTGTTTTGGTATTGTTGGGAGTGTTCTTTGTTTGTTGGTTTGGTTTGGTTTTCTTGAGACAGGGCCTCTCTACATAGCCCTAGCTGTCCTGGAACTCACTATGTACACCAGGCTGGCCTTGAACTCAAGAGATCTGCCTGCCTACCAAGTGCTGGGAATAAAGGTATGTGCCTCCACACCTGGCCTTGCTCTGGTTATTTTAAGTGTTCTTTGTTTTCCTTTCACATAGGCACACAACCCCAGAATTCTAGGTCTGTCCCCCACACCCGAGCAGCCAGCACTTCAGTCGTCTCCTCCACATCTCTAAATGTGGAGGCAGGCTTCCTTGGACTGCAACTCTTGATTTTTGTTTTACAGCCTCTTGGCCTTCATCCTCTGACCCCACCACACTCTCCCTATCCCACGAATAGCAGTCCTCANTTTTGTAATAGGAGCCAGCTGGGGTGGCTAGTGTTCCAACTGTGCATAAACAGTATGCACCTTCCATTTAATGACCTGTGCTCCTCATCCCGCCCAGAACTGTTTCCCTGGAGTTAATAATTGCCCTTTCCACAATNGCCTGTTTGCCTTGTTTTACCTAATCTTATTAATTATTCAACTCAAACTCTTAGTTGTATGTCTTCATTCCAGAAAATTCTGTCCTTTCTCCTGAAGGAGTCTCTGAATTTTCTGTCTTACTCCAATTTGGCAGGTGACCCTCTACAGGGTGTACCACAGTGTCTGTGCGAAGCACACCCTTCATTTCAGAGAGGCCGTGCCGTGGGAGAAGGTTCTAGTGTCATATTCAAGTTTGTCAAGACCCAGAATTCTATACTGAAATCATTTCCCTTCAGAATACTGAAGCTACCGTACTTCTCCACTGAATTCTAACCTTTAGCTGTGGTTGTGAAGGCAAAACCATCATAACATTTTTGTTGTGTTCAGACAGGGTCTCACTGTGTACCTAGTCTGGCCTCCAACTGGAATCCTCCTGTGTTGGGATTATAGGAATGCTGATTCTGACTGATCTTTTAGGACACCTGGTTTTTCTTTCTAGAAGCTTCTAGATCTTTTTTTTAAGATTCTGAAATTTCATAGTAATATGCTTTGTTGTGAGTCTCTTTTATCCACTGTGCTGAGTCCTCTGGTCTAGAAACATATCCATCCACTGGGGGAGAGTTTCTCCAATTACTCTGTTAACAATTTCCTTGAAGATTGATCCTAGATGAGTAGTCACAGTGCTGGGTCCACACACTGGGTTTTATGGTCACCAGAGGGAAAACTTGAGTTTCTTGCCAGAGTGGGAAATCTGGGAATCTAACAGCATCTAAACCTAGGGTTCAAACTATCCTTGACCCGGTCACCCTCACTTCCATGTCAGCTGACCCTATCAACTTCACCATTCTTTTTTTTTTCATTTTTTTATTATTATTAAAACTTTCGATGTACAACTGCAGGAGAGATAATATACAGATAGCTTGAACATAAATAGAGGTATAAATTCTTATCCTAATAGTGAAATGTTTCACTAAAGCATGCCCAGTGACTGGGGGAAGTGAAAATTTTAACTGTTAGAAAAAAAGACACTCACTAATGTCTGTCATTGAATGTGTTTGACCTGGTGTGGGCATAATGAGCTAAATGTNTGGGGAGTAGATTGCCATGTAGATGAAAGCTGAATGAAATTTTAAAATGATATAAAATATGTGTGCATATATATGTAATCTTGCTATGGAAGAAGGCATTTATCATACGATATTAAAAACATGAAAAGAATCTAATTAGGCTGTATAAAGATTGATGTTCTCAGCATGACAAAGTCAGTTGAAAGACAAGTTGTGGAGATGTCCATATCCTTAATATATTTATAACATGGGGTCTATTCCCTTACTATTCAAGTGTTAGTGTACCAACTAGTGATAAAGTTGTTTCTAATATTGGGTGGTCAGGGAGCACATGTACATGTAAACTTTCTGAATAATTTGGCTGTATTATCATAGGTTTGAGAATGGTTNCATGCCCTTTTACTCACATCTAAGAATGTAACCTAAAAAAATATATAGATACTTATAAAAATCATTTAAGGACATTTTTAACAGCATTGTGTGACAGAAATTAAAAAAATAAACTCTGCTGTAGAGACGCATTCCTTCCAGCTTACCACTTCTGTTACCTAGGATGCTGCTGTCATTTCCATGGTCAAGGGCCATGGCATCTCCCTTCCAGGCAGCAGGTTGAAGAGGGGGATAATTGGGGCATGCCCAGACATCTTTTGAGAAGGCGACTAAGAAGCTGCCATATACGAAGGCCAGACTCTGGTCTCTTAGATATGTTCTGCTGCAAGAACAACCACATCGAGTTGTCCTTAGTCAACAGCTACAGGATTTCTGTGGGAGAAANCCGGCAGGGGGTGAGGGGAGGGCAGCNGAGAGGGAGCTAGTCATGTGTCTGTCATACCGTTTTTGCATTCAGTTCCCATTTCTCAGTTCTTTCTTTGTTTCTACCAGCCATCGTCTAGGTAAATCAATGACTGCTTTCCCTTTCTCTGAAGCCACATATCTATTGTTAGTACCAGTCACTATACTCCCTGTCCGTATGTCATTCTTTGAGACATGATGTATTTTTCCTACCCAAATATGGAGAATTAGTTGCAGTGCCTAGCAGATGAGGTTATTGTGACAAAGCGTGACCAGCTGGCTCACAGCATGTGGAAATAGGAAAAGAATCAGCCCTCAGTCTTCTCATCATCCTTCCCGCCCCTACCCCAGTGACTAAGAAATAGTCGTCTTGTGCTATACTGTTGGGAGGAATGTGGGAATGTGAAGGGGACTTCTGTCATTTAATGCATTTGAGACACTGTGCAACTTATGAAATTATATCTGAATCCCACCTTCCAGAATATTTCCTTCTAGTTAAAGAACAGCAGATTTGTGCCTTCTAGATAGAATATTATTTTCAGTATTGCATCTCAATAAAATGATTGCAGCTTTGCCAGCACAGGTCATTAGGTAAAACTGTGCTTCCCCGTCATGCATAGCTGTCTAGTAAAGCCATGCAGCTTGATTTAGTGTCCCTGTTTCACAGCTCTCACTCATTGGCTGACCTGTGCTTAGAGAGGAAGAAGAGTGGGGAGAGAGGCAGACAGACACTGCTGGCTTTTTCAGCCTTGCACCTTTTCTCTGTTAGATCCAATGGCAGCTTAAGGTATAGAGAGCCTCCAGGGACCTGACAGTTCCACCAGAAGTCCTGCCAGTGCTCAAGCACAGCTCTCAGCTGTGACACTGAGTTGGGGCAGGAAGGTCCTGGACACAGAGTATGTAAGTTAAGTTACTTCATTTGAAAAAAAAATGGAATGGAAGGGAATATCTTTTGACTTAAGGACTGTGCATTATAAGACAGCCTGAGGGATTTGAAGTTGAAGTAATAAAAAACCCTGGATTGCAGTCTAAAGATAGCTGTTCAGAAGTGTTAGTTCACCTGAATTACTTCTAGTGAGTCTAGGTAAGTAAAAGAACAGGAATGTCACTTCACAGATTTGCTGCAATGATCATTCTCTCCCCTCCCCCTCTCATATCGTATTTCTTCCATAAAGTTTGTCAAGTGAATAGTAAAACACAGCCCCCTCAGTTCTGATGTCAGTACCATGCCCTTGATCTTCCCAGCTCTTGTGCTATAGAGCAAACNTTTAATAAATATTTGTTGGATAAGTTAAATTTATGTGATGCATAAAAGGATTGAAAAATGAGCATTTTGCAATCATTTTTTCACTCATTTTCCTAAGAAAGAAGTTATTTTGGTCCAATCAGTAGACAAGTGCATGCAGTCTAAAGAAGAATCTGCAATTGTTGCTTGAAGTTAACTTTAAACTTGTTGGACAGGGCACTGACAATGACAGTAGCTGCTCAAGTCAGTGTTTTAGTGACGTGGAAGCAGCACCTGGGACTTATTAGCATCGCCTGTTGGAGCTTTGCTGTCTTGACATTGTATAAATATTACCTAGCTTTCTTTCAAGTATTGGTTGCTGAGGACGTATTTTCCTGTAATTCACTCCTATTTCTTAACTCTCTCTCCCTTTTCCTCCCCCTTTATGCCACCTCTCCCCTTCCTCTGGACCTCCTCATGCCCTTCACCTCCAGCAGCATGCTGTCCTAAGGCTGTGGACTTTAGTTAATATGGTAAGTATGGAGCCTGTGATGAGAGCTGGAAGGAAAACAACTCCCAGACATGAGCAGCCTGGTTCACTGCACTTCTGCAAAGACTTCATTGATCTCTGCCACTTCCACAGTCTTAGTCCTTCATGTACACACCTTCCTCTGTGTTTCTGTTTTTGATCTAGTGTGAGTCTGATTATGTCATTGTCACTTGAGTCGTTTGTTTATAGTTCTGTTTCCCTAGCCAGGTAGGGACTATATTTTATCATTTTATGATGTTGAATAAGTAAGTGTGTGGACATGTTTTACTTAGACCATTTCTCATGTTTTTCTCAAAGCTTTTTGACACAAATAGGTGTATTATTCCTGTTTTATAGATGAGGAACCTACAGCTTAAAGGAATTAAACTGCCCAATGCCAGAAAACAGACAATTGGAGGATTAGATTTCAAATTTGGACCTTCCTGGAGTCCAGATTCTTTTTCTTGTATCATTTTGCCTCCAAAATATCTCTTCCTCAATTCTTCCTATCTCGGTGGCTGCTGTCCTTATCAGTTCAGCCCTACTTTGGCTTTGCTGCCTGCTCTGGTACCCTGAGCTCTAGTCTCCTCCTAGAACCTCACCATCCTCTACATGGCACAACAACTTCCCAGCCTTTGCAACTCTGCCCATTTATTTATGACTGTGCTGTTTTAGAGTCTTTTAAGTTTTTATGATGCTGCCTGATAGCCACCTACTTAAACATATCTCTTGCATTCAGCATTTTCAATTCTCCCATGATACAGTGTCTACTGAAATAAAATAGGATGTCAGGGCAAAAAAAAGAAAAGATTGCATCTTTGTAAAAATACTAATATGTCTGAAGGTTGCACTTTAGATCCCAGTAGTTTCCTTGGTGATTTGGTACATTGTTGGGCTAAGTTTTTTTTTTTTAAGTAAAAAAGAAACTTAAAACTGTGTGTACTGCTTTTATAATTCTTAAATGTATTGTTATTAGTGTGTGTGTGCATATTTACGTGCATCTACTTTAAACATGTGCCATGCCTGCGAGTAGAGGTCGGAGGACAGCTTTGTAAGGTAGCCTCTCCATCCACTCTCCTTGGGTTCCCGGGATCTAACTCAAGTCATCAGGTTTGCATCACTGGGCAGCAGGCACTTTTACCAACTGAGCCACCTTTTCGGTCATTTTTGAGTTAATGATAAAATATTATTTCTTCTCCAAGTACTAAAGGTGATATGTTGGTATTAAATTGGTACTNTGGTTAATGCAGAGCTTGACGTTTTCTCCATTCACAGGGAAGAAATCATTCTCTTTGTTCAAATGGCTTCTTATTCATAAAAAGTTGTGGAGCTTGGAATAAAGTGAATTGTGTTGTGTTTTTAGGCCATGGTAGCACACATGTTAGAAAGTAAAATCTTGCTTTTTCTGTTGACATCAAAAGCCAAATCATAAGAGGCAGGTCTTTAGAAGTGGTTAAAAAAGAAAAAAAAGAGCTGATAGATTTTTGTTAACTGAAGCTAACAGTCTTAACCCTTTTTGAGACTTTCATCTTCCCTATTCTCAAACACAAGTTTTCTTCCATAACTTAAACTGCTGCCACCTACTAGCTGATTTTAATCGCAACGCTTCTTATAATGCTCCAGTCCAGTGAGGTACCATTTAAGATAACTGGCCACACCCTACTGTAGTTGGCTGCTGGCCTTGCTTCTTTGTCTTTTTATGCACTAAACAAATGGTCTCCTGAAACGAGCCCTGTTGACCCTTCAGAGTCTCTGTTACTTTAAGGTCTTCCCTAATTTTTTTTTCACATGGTCCAGCTGCCAGACAGATTGTACATCAATTTCCTGCAGCATTTGGCAGGCCTAAGTATTTACTGCCTTGAAAACAATTTGAATTTATTGATTTTGAAATTTGTGATTACTTTCTAAAGTTTTTCTCCCCGTCTAAATTTACATTGGAAAAAAATAGCCACAACAGAACACATTGGCCTATTTTTTGTGCCAAGACTTTCAGGGAAATATCTTATATGATTAATATAGTGTAGCTAATCTAGTGTAAAAAATCAATTTTATCCATTTTTACTCTTGAGAGCATGACCATCCTGTGTGAACTACTTAAATAGCCTGTGACTTCACTGATCCAAAATTAAATGTCTTATTTGTGTGTGTTGTGTTAATGATATAGATTGAAGTTGGGCCCCGTGTCTTTTAAATGGAATTGCATTCACAGGTCCATGTCTTTTCTTAGCACAGCAACATCCTAAACTTGCCTCTAGCTCGCTGAAACTAGTGGACTCTGGACTTGGCTCAATGAAGCAGTTTTATGGTACCAGAGCATTCTGATAGATCTAAGTTCCAGAGAGCTTCCTTCTTAATTCCTTTAAACCAGTTTTTCCTAAAAGACCTGCTCCCATCAAGAGAGAAACAACCTTTTTTAAAAACGTCATGATAATTTCATTCTATCATATTCAGCTTTTTTTTAAGATAGTTGGCCTTTTGTTACAAGGTTGGCATGTTTATCTGAAGGATTAAATGTAAATACTTTAGGAAATAAAAGCCAAGCTATTTGTAATGCCTACACAATACTTTATTACCCTTCGTGCCGCAGCACCTCACAAATAACATAACTTATGCCCAGGGAATGATTGACTTACCATGGAGGTCTGGCTCCCTGTCTCATTAAATCTTCTAGAATTGCTGGGAGGTAGTTAGCAATTATTCTTTCTGTTTGACATATGTGTAGAGTTAGGCACCAAGCAGTTAAGAGGTCACATGCAACGTCTCCGAGGGAATGCTGTTTGGATATCGGTTATTGAATCTAATAGTTGCTGAATAAATATTGAGACTTAACTCCTGAGGGCCATCTTAGAGAGGACAGCATGACCTACATGCTGGAAAATGAGTCTGTACACATTGTAAACATCGCTAATCTCTGCCCTCATTTACAGATTATTTTACTCTGTGTATGTGTGTCTTTATAAAAATATTTTACTATTTTGTATGTCTTTGGATTTTCATTTAAAAACATTTCATTTAGGAAAAAAAGCTATATAAAATTGTTTGGTAGCATTGGAACTTGAACTATATTGCTCTTAGAATTCAAACCTTTGGATTTATTTTTATAAAGCAGGAAAGGGTATTTTTGAAATATGTAATTTAGCTAGGAAAATGCTGCATGTCTAAGATACTTATGTTCCAAAACTCTGTGTGCAGGCTCTTTTCCTCTAGAACCCTTTGGAAAGATGAATGCTGCAGATGAAGTAACATTAGTATATGCTTGTGTGTATTTCAGAATGTTGAAACAGGACAAACAGGAAAAACCTGGAATTGGAATCCTCTGACCTTTTAAGTTAAGTCTTTGGTGCTAGCTCAAGAAAAGTGTGAGTGGTATGGAACTAGTTTCATTTTGGTCAGTGTCCTCTTTGGTGACTTGAAACTTCTTTTAGGATAGATAGGATAGAAAGGTACTAAATGAAAAGTCCAGGAGAAACCTAAGTCTCAAAACTCTTAGGCCACTGAAAACATGCCACCTGTATTCCTAGCAGTGGTTTACCCAGCAGTCTATGACACTTTGTGTCTTGAGAGTAAGGTTCTTAAACACCCAGGCTGCAGTTTTCACTTCAGTTCTTCATCCATTCATTCATCAAATCCTCCTGGAAGGACAGCTGTGTGTCAGTACAGTAATTTACAAACTATGGAGGCCTGTTCTCATTCCAGTGTTTATATCTGTCAGAATTATGTCAAGGCTAACACCTTGACAACCCTCCCAAACAAGAGTTGATCAAAACTTGGGAGAAGTGGAAGAAGGGTGTTCTGAATGAAGCCCTATAACTCATTTTTCTTCAACTTATTTTCGTTATGAAAACTTTTATAACTTGAAAAATAGCCAGACAGTGGTGGTGTACATTTTTAATCCCAGCACTTGGGAGGCAGAGGCAGGCGTATCTCTGAGTTCTGAGTTCGAGAACAGCCAAAGCTACATGGAGAAACCCTGTCTCGGAAAAAAAGAAAAAAACTTGAAAAATAGTATAATTGATAGTTATTTATGGCGGTAGTACTCTGCAAGGAAAAGGTCACAAACACGGCAAACCCGCTAATGAGAGTTTTATTGAGGGTGGGGGAGACAGAAGGGGAAGTGAACAGGCCTGTGGAGAACATGTGTGGGAGAGCGAGGGTACGTGGGACCTGCCTTTTAAATGCCGGCCTGCGCATGCGTATTCAAGTCCGCGTGGCTGCTTGCGCATGTGCTGAGGGTGCACGGTCATTGGTGCGTGCAAACCACATGACCATGTACTGGCACATGACCCGGAAGTGACCTGAGCCCGGAGGTGACCTGGGCCTGCACCGAGCGCAGGACCCGGAAGTAACCTGAGCGTGCACGGGGCGTAGGACCCGGAAGTGACCTGAGCCCAGGGATGACCTGTGCGGAAATGGCTAGTTAAAGCATGCGAGGTCACGTGGGTGTGACTAACAATAATGAAGACTGAAAATCTACCACCGAGACTCAACAAATATTAATATTTTCCATATTTGTTGTATGCCTGTGTGTGTTCTTTCCCCAGGCAGTTTTTGATAAAAAAGAACTTTTCCTGAGTTTATTCTTGTTGGAGTAGAAGACATAGTGGGCCAGTCCATGGTCAGATTTCTTGGTAGTCTTGGTAGTAATTGTGGTATATGCTGGTTCAAGACTGTTACAGAGACATCCTGTCATCTATATTACCTGATGATACAGTTTCAATTCAGTGCCATGGTTCTTTTTAAAAGGCATTTTTGTCTGTGATGAGTATTAAGTTTTGTGTTTTAAAAAACAATACTGTGGCAAATGGGTAGAAGAAATGTGGACCCCCTCATTGTGGCTCCAGTCTTTGTATGTATGTATGTTTGCTTTCATTTTCTCTGCCTTCCTATCTGAAGCAAAACACATGTTCTGCTCCACTCCCCCAAATTTATAAAGTATTTTTTCCCCACTTAATCTCCTGGACTTTCTGTTTTCTAGAGAAAAATCTGCTGATTCATATCATTGTCCCCCATCTGTGGTATCTTTTTTTTTCCTCCTCTGAGTTATTTCAATTTTTTTCTTTACCTTTTGGTTTTTAATCAAACCTAGTCATATTTTTGTGATTGATACTGTTTTACAGTCAACACGTCTTGTTTTTGTAGATGTGTACCTTCTGCAGATCTAGAAATTTCTTACCGCTCTCATTTGTCCGAATATTTTTCCTTGTCACATTCCTTCCTTGCCCCCTGGGACTCTGAAGAGAGTTTTATGTTGTACAAGTCTCAAAAACTCTTCCTTTTTCTCCTTCAGGATTTTCTCATCTTCACATTGGATAATTCTGTTTATCTTTTTCTAATACATTATCAATTCCATTCTGCTATTAAGGTAAATTTTTAATAATGATGTTTAATTTTTCAGTTCTAAAATCTCTATTTCCATGCTGAGGTTTCCCATATTTTTATTTATTATGAGCATATTTTCCCTCTCCTGGCTGGACGTCAGTACAGCTGATTTCCAGTCTTATATCTGGGTCATATCAAGGCTAGATCCTGGATTATCTTCTTCTTCAAGAGTGGATCACGTTTCCTGATTCTTCCTATGGCAAATAACTTTGGATATTCCCTCTCAGACACCGGAATTGCTTCCTGTAGAGGGGTGTGTTTCTGTTGGTTCTCGGCCTTAGGTTTAGTCCACAGCTCAAGACTGCATCTGTGATGAGTCAGTCTGTTAACAGTGTTCCCTGAACTAGCGGAAGCTGAGCCCCAGGTAGCCTCTTTGTCCCTTATGCATCTGAGTTCAGCCCTGTACTGTCACACAGAAGAAAATGGCCTTGTGCCTGGGGATAAGGATGAAGTTTATCCTGTTCACATGGCATCATTCTCCTTGCATTTCCCTATCACTGTTGTGACACACATTCTTTTATCAGCAGAGATGAAATCATTTTGATAATGACAAGTGCCCTTGCCCACCTCATTAGGAATGGAAGGAGAGAGGAAAATCACAGAACAAGATGAGGGCAGATGCCGGTAAATAACTATTATATGTATTATACATGTATACTATAGGATATAAGAATAGGTGAAGGAAGGCTCTGTGGCACCGATGTGGTGTGCATGTACATAGCCTGAAAAGGAAGGAGGTTTTAAAAAGAAGAGAAGGGGTTGGGGACATGGCTCAATCAATAAATGGCTCACCATACAAGCATGAGGACCTGAGTTTAACCCCTAGTGTACATGTCAAAAAAAGTATAGTGATGTGGCACTTGGTGGCCAGTTAGCCTCACCTTCTTGGTTAGTTCCAAGCCGGTGAAAGATCTTGTCTCAAAAGACAAAATGGATGGTACCTGAGAAATAACACTTGGCATTGACCTTTGGCCTTTGCGGCGTGTGCACACAGGTGGGAGACCCAGGAGGCCAGGGAGCTATCTCTGCTCACTTTGTACCAGACTATTAACTTCTGTGGTCTGTAAGTGCAGAACAACTCTGAAATGANTTGAATGTCCAGTGGATTTGAGTCTCAGAAACTGAAAGAATATCCATGTGTTTCCACACACACAGCTTTATAAGTGGCTAGGCCAGGGGGAAAGGCCCTCTTCAATTTTTAATCACCTCAAGAATCTCTGGGAACACTGTGGAGTGGTAAGTGTCTTTCTGGGTTCTGCCACACACCCCGCCCAGTGAAAACCCTAGACATCTGGCTTGGAAAAGATGGTTGAAGGCCGCACTGCAGCCCTTGTGTGGACGCAGGGTCCTTGCCCGTGGTTAGATCTTAAGCTTTAGTCCTTCTCTCCCCAACTCCAGCCACAGCTCCAGTCTGCTTCCCGAGAGGCCTCATGAGCTGTAGCCCTAAGAACACCTGTGCTCTTCAGTGAGCAACATTTCCACCCTTGCCTCAGTTCAGAGCTTCTCATGGGGCTGGACAGGTAGAACCTTGGTGTGTGTCCCAGAAGACAGGCTCTCTTCAGCAGGCGG
>LZPO01018473.1:0-17985 GCA_001675575.1 Neotoma lepida | reverse complement strand
CCAGTCTCAGAGTAATGCAGTTTTGACTTATTATCCAAGGGAAACTTACTGTCTCCTTGTGCAAAGGGAGGATTGTCTGCCATTTCACTTGAATAACCACTAGAATGGAGAATCACATCCAGTGCAGACGAAGGCCTTAACCAGAGGGCTGTGAATTGGATCATTAACTGACTGGGGAAAAGGGTTTTGTTCTTGTTGTGTTCTTCACTTGGAATAATAGAGGGAAGAATATTTGTGCGTAAGAACAGTGGCCTATGTCAATGATAATGCTATGCATAGAGAAAGTTTTTTTTTCCATTTGTCTTCTTATGTATATAAACCACTGGAGCCAGCATGCATGGTTAGATCCAGGCCTCATCTGCAAAGGTATCCTACATAGTATCATCCACCTCTCTCTTNCCTGGCTTCAGTGGTTCTCATGTAAGCAAAGTAAAAGTTCTTGTTGAGTCAAACCACTGAGATTGAGAAGCTATTTATTAGAATACATAATTCCTGCTTATTAAATTAGATAATTAAAGAAGAACCACCTAGGCTAATATTTTTCTCTCATAAATTTCTAAAGCTATTACCTATGGGTTATCAAATCTTAAAAAAAAAATTGCAGGATTAAAGTGGCAAGAAAGATTTAAAGTCACAATACATAAAGGAGATGCTGATTAGGTGTTGAATGTAGATTTAAAAATATTTTTAGAAATTCAAATGTTATAGTTTAACGAATGATAAACAACAGAGAACATTTTCATTTTCTCAGAAGTCAATACTAAAGCATTAGGTGGAAATTATAAGTGATGCTGTCAGTTAATTGAAAACAGACTATGGAGAGTGTAAAAATATGTNTTCTCCCACATAACAGGAAATTAATAGGCATATTGTAGTAGAGAGCTCTCACAAGCGTTTCCAAACTAAGTTCTAAAATTCTATGATGTCAAATAATAAATCTTTGTTTTATGTTTAAAGACTTTTTTGTTTCATTAATTGAAAAGAGNTTACAGTTNCCTCTCCCACAGCTCATCCCAGATCCTCCCCACACACCNACACACTCAAATCCATACCTTTCATTTCATNAGCAGGTATATAGAAATTGTGATAATAAAATAAAATAAAAACAAGCAAGGCAGACTAGATAAAACAAACAACAAACAAGCAACAAAAGAGCCAAAGAAAAAGCCCAGGAACACATAGAGGCAGAGACATACATGTTCCCCCACACAGAAGTCCAATGAAAACACAAAACTATGAACCATAATATATAAGCAAAAGACTTGTAAGGTAAAAACAAAACAAAAGTAACAAAAAATCCCAACAAAGTATAAGACAAACAAAATCCTCCAAAAATACCACTGAGTTTTTTGTGTTAGCCATCAATTGCTGGCCATATGTCTTGCCCTTAAGTGTGGTTTGTACACCAAGGGAGACAACGCCAGAGAAAAATAATTTTTTACTATTGAGTGGTAATCAATTGGAGATGACTTCTAGGTTAGGGATGGGGGCTNATGTACTTCCCCTCTTGGCACTGGAATCTCATCTTCACCTACCTGTGCAGGCCCTGTGTATACTGCCTAGGTCTCTGTGAGTTNATGTGTGCTTGAGTCTTATTGTGTCTAGAAGGTCTTGCTTCCTTGATGTCTTCTATCCTCATTGGCTGTTAAAACAATTTGGCCNCCTTTTCCACAGAGTTCCCTGAGCCCCATGGGGAGGGATTTGATGGAGACATCCCATTTACAGCTGAATGTTCCAAAATCATTCACAGTCTGCATGTCGTCCAGTTGTAGGTCTCTGTAATTGTTCCCAACTCCTTCAGGAAGAAATTTCTCTGATGATGACTGAGCAAGGCACTGATCTTTATGAGGATAGCAGAATGCCATTAGGAGTTATTTTATGGGTACCTTCCTTTAGCAAAACAATTGTGTTTGCTTTTCCCATAGGTATGTTACCAATTCAGTCTCATGTTCTTGGCCACCTAAGCAGTTTCAGGCACGGGTTCCATCTCACAGAATGGGCCTTAAATTAAATAAGATAGTGGTTGGTTACTTCCACAACCTTTGTGCCACTGTTTCACTAGCACATCTTGCAAGTAGGTCACCATTGTAGACTGAAGGGCTTGTAGCTGGATTGATGTTTATTTACCTTTTGCCTCTGTTACCATGCAGAGTGTCTTCTAGTACCACGAACATTACTCAGTATGGGTGAAGGCTCTAGGTAGGCACCAGCTGAACTTCTCTGTGTTCAGTGAATTNTGTGGGCATTTTCATCAACAACAGGGCCTAACCATCAGGTTGTAGGGAGCAACCAATAGCCTTGAAAATAGGTTGAATAGTTTGTGACTTTCCATGGGGCACTTTCACCAACAACTTAAGTACCCCATTCAGGGCAGTTAAGATTTCATTTTTTGGTGAGAGATGTCTCCTTGGGGCTTTGTCTTTCCTGTTATTTGGTGATTCCATTTAGATTTCTTTCCTAAATATGTTTTAAGAAGCTTCTTCTGTGTTGGATTTCCAAATGACCTCTCTAATGGCTCTTAGGTTTAGCTGTTCCTCCCAGTAGTCCCTCCATTTCTTCCCCTTCCTTTCCCTTCTCCATTTGATCTTCCCATTCCAGTCTTCCTCTCCCACACTCTTCCTTAGCTGTCTATTCCATTTCCCATTATAGGGAGATCCACCCCTGCCCAATTTCCTTACTCTGTAACTATCTTCTGTGGTTATAAGGATAGCAGCATGATTGTCAACGACTCAAGAGCTAGCATCCACATGTAAGCAAATATATACTGTATTTGTCTTTCTGGGNCTGAGTTAGTTCATGGAAGATTATTTTATTCTAATTCCACATCCCATTTAACTGAAAATTTCATGATTTTGTTGGTTTTAATAGCTGAGTAATATTCCAAAGAAATGTACCACATTCTCTTTTGCCGCTAATCCCTTGATGGACATCTAAGTTGTTTACAATTTCTGACAATTATGAATAGAGCAGCAGAAAATATGGTTGAACAAGTGTCTCAGCAGTAGGATGTAGAGGCCTGTGGGTATATGGCCAAGAGCTGTATAGCTGGATCATAAGCTTCTGAAGCATCCTGAGTTATTGTTACCCTGGTTTGCATAGTGGCTGTTTAAGTGTGCTCTCCCACTAGCAATGGATGACTATATCCTTTAGCCTACATCCACTCAGCATGAACTGTTTCATTTGTTTCATTGATCTTGGCAAATCTGACTAGGGTAAGAAGAAATCTCAGTGTAGTTTTGATTTGGATTTTCCTGATGATTAAGGATGTTGAACATTTCTTTTTAAATTTTTCCCTTTCATTGAAAATAGATTCTTTTCTTATAAAATATATTGCCTTGGTGCCACTGCAGTGTGGGTTCAGGTCCTGAGATAGGGAAGGGGTGTCAGCATGAAGAAATGGATTGTCCTATCACCAGATGAACTTCACACAAGTGGCCAGCCCGAATGACTCTAACCATCTTTATTTATACAAGAAAAGCAAGCATGTTTTTTCACACTAAAAAACAAATTTTTCCTATCTTCCAACATTAACCTTCAGGAAAACAAGTATGTCAAATATGGTTTTTTTTTTCCAACTTTTACATCAAAACATCTTTAAACCAAAAACAACAAATCATTTTGCTAGCTTGGCCAAATATAGAGTCAGGTACATCCTGTCTTTACAAAACTAAAAAGTGATAAACATATGCACACATTTTCAAGAACAGCAATATCATTCAAAACATATTTACAGAAACAGGGGTGATCTGCCTCTGATCTTGTCAGCACTGAATCAGAAAAGTTCCCAGGGTCTGAAGTGATAGCTGGCATCCCCAGACAAGAAATCTGAGAAGCATCAGCTGCCAAAGAATTTTAGGGAAAATATTCAAGAAAAAATGGGGTTCCCAGAAATGATTACATCTGTCCAATGCATGTTTGACAAAATGACAATAAAACTGCCAAGAAAACCGTCAATATTATGAGAGAGAAGANAGCGTGNAGGCCTCACGGTCCCAGCAGTATTCTATACTGTCCTGAAGTCCACTGGTCCTTGCAAAGTGAGAATGTCCCCATGGGCTTTTGCCTCATCTGGAGACTCCTTGGACAAGCACTCATATACTGGTCTGAAACTAGGCCACACAGCTCCCAACAACATATTATGACTAGTTTCCCCTCTCTCTACTCCTCCCAGTTCCTCCCCCACCTTCCCTCCACTCTGGATCCACTCCTTAGCTCTAGCTCTCATTAGAAAAGAATAGACTTCTGAGAGACAACAACCAAACCTGACAAAATAAAATATAATAAGATAAAACAAACAAACAAACAAAAGTGTTGCATTGAAGTTGAACAGGACAAACCAACAGAAGGAAAAGAGGCCCAAGACAAAGGACAAGAATTGGAAACCTATTCATCACACACTCAGCAGTCCCATGAAAATATTAAACTGAAAGTGATAATATATATGCGGAGGACAAGGGGCAGACCCGTGTTGCCCCTTCCTGTGCCTGCTGCTTCAGTCTCTGAGTTCATATGAGGTTTTATCAATTGATTTAGAAGGCCTTGTTCTCCTGGTGTCCTCTATGCCACTCTGGCTCTTACACTCTCTCTACCTCCTCCTCCATAGATTCCCTAAGCTCTGAAGAGAGGGATTTGAGGGAGAAAACCATTTAGAGCTGTGGCTGTGTGTTCCAAGGGGTCTTTCTCTACATAATGTCTGGCTGTGGATCTCTGTATCTGTTCCCATCTGCTGTAGAAGGAAGCTTTCTGATGATGGCTGAATAAGACTATACCAGTATAGCAAAATATCATTAGGAGTCATTTTATCACTCCTTTTTTTTTTAGATCAGTAGAATTTTGGTGTTACTTTAGGTCTCTGGGCTATCGAGTCTCTAGTTCTTGGTCACATAAGCAATGTCGGGTATGTGTTCCACCTTGTTGAGTAGGCCTTAAGTCAAATCAGACATTGTTTGGTTACTCATACAAGATTTGTATCACCATTGTCCTAGAATATTTTGCAGGTAGGACAGCATTGTACATAAAATGTTTTATGGCTGGNATTGTGTTTAAGTTTCTCTTTTGGTAGCCTAAAGAGTACCTTCCCATACCAACTTCTCATTCCAAAGTACCAAAGAAAATAGAGTATAGGGGTTAGTATTTTGTGCAGGCACCAGCTCAACCTCTCCATGTTCAATGAGTTATGTGGGTGTTGTCTTCAACAATGGGGCCTTGCTGTCAGTTTGTGGAGAGCAATTACCTGGGTTGTTTGGGGATTTCCAGGGGATCCCTTTGGCTAAAAACTCAATTAGATATAACTCAGTTACTCTCCTAGTAGCTTAGTTTGGTGACAAGAAGTATCAATTTGGAGTCCATTTCCTTCGTTATTTTGATACTTCATTATATTTCTTTATTGTTTCTGAATCATTTATAAGATTTCTCTGTTTAGATCTGTACCCCAATTTTTAAATTAGGTTATTTGTTTTTCTCATGAAAAGTTTTTGGAGTTCTTTATATATTTTAGATATTAGCCCTCTATTCGATGTGTAGTTTGCAAAAGTCTTTTCCCATTCTGACACCTGCTGCTTTGTCCAAATGACGGTGTCCTTTATTGTACAAAACCATTTTAGTTTCGTGAGGTCACATTTAAAGCCTCTGCTATTGTTGTTCTATTCAGAAAGTCTTTTTTTATGCCAATTAGTTCTGGACTATTTCCCACTTTGTCTTCTATCAGATTCAGAATATCTGGACTTATGTTGAGGTTGTTGACCCATTTGGAGTTGAGTTTTGTGCTAGGTAATAAGTATGGAACCATCTGCTTTCCTCTATATACAGTCAACCATGTGGACCAACACCTTTTGTTCAATATGCTGTTTTTATTCCAGGGTGTATTTCTAGAGTCTTTGTCAAAATCATGTGTCCATGGGTATGTAGACTCATATATGGGTCTTCAATTTGATTACATCAATGAACACATTTGTTTTTATGACAATACCATGTTTTTTAATACTATAAGTCTGTAGTTCAATTAGAGATGGGATATGATGATACCTCCAGCAGTTCTTTTATTATTCAAGATTCTTTTAGTTATCTTGGGTGTTTGTTTCAAAATGAACTGAAAATTGTCTTTTCAAGCTCTTGAATAATTGTGTTGGAAATTTGGTAGGAATTGCATTAAATCTATAAACTGCTTTTGGTAGAATGGGCATTTTTACTGTATTAATCCTACTGATTCATGAGCATGGGAGTTCTGTCTATCTTCTGATATCATTTTTAATTACTTTCTTCAATGTTTTAAAATTTTTATTATACAAGTCTTTCACTTGCTTGGTTAAAGTAACCCCAGGATATTTTATATTTTGGGGCTAATGTGTAAGTTGTTGTTTCCTTGATTTCTTTCCCAGTCTATTTTGTATTTGTTTATAGGGAGGTGTGGAGGTTTGAATAAGGNTGGCACCCAAAGGTTCATATATTTGAATGCTTAGTCACCAGGAAGTGGCACTATTTGAAAGGATTAGAATGTGTGGCCTTTTTGGAAGAAGTGTGTTACTGGGAATGGGCTTTGGGTTTCAAAAGGATCCCAATGTCTACTCCTCTGCCTGTGGATAAGGCTGTAGCTCTCAACTACATATCCAGCACCATGCTGATGATGCCTGTTGGCAATCTTTCCTGCCATGATGATAATGGACTAAACCTCTGACTATAAGCAAGTACTCAGTTAAATGACTTTTTTATGAGTTGCCTTTATCTTATTATTTCTTCACAGCAATAGAACAGTGACCAAGAGAAGGTTCCTGACTTTCATGTGTTAATTTTGTATCCTGCTACTATACTGAAAGTGTTTATCTGCTGTAGGAGTCTCCTGGTGGAATGTTTAGGATCATTTATGTATATAATCATATAATATGCAAATAAAGATACTTTGACTTCTTCCTTTACTATTTGTATTGACTCGTTCAGTTGTGTTATTGTTCTAGTTAACACTTCAAGTACTATATCTCCTATATTGTATGTGGAACATACTTGATCATGGTGGACGATCATTTCAATGTGGCTTTGCCTTCACTTTGTAAATATTTTACTGAAAAATTTTGCATCTATGCCTATAAGGAAAATTGATTTATAACTCTCATTCTTGTTGAATTTTTATCTGGTTTAGGTATCACGGTAATTGTGACTTCAGGAAGAAAAGAAAAGAATTGGGCAATGTTCCTGATAAGTTTCTCCGCACAGCAATCAGAGTCAGGCCAGGTGAGGAAAGGCCAGGTTTAATTCACAAACCTCCCAGCGTGATTCCCGGGCCCCACAGACAGGAGATCGGGGCGGGAGACCAGAGGGAAGAGAGCATCTAGTCTCGTGGATGCTGCTTAAATAGGCCCAGGGGAGGAGCCGTGTTTTGGCGGGCTCTGAAGGGGCGAGTTCGGCCAGGAGTCCCAGCCGCTCGAGGTGTGGGTGGTGCTGGGGGTGGAGCCTGAGCCACACAGGAAGCTGCATCCGGAAGACCCCCAGGTAGAAAGCAACTCTGCCAGTCGCCTGGCAGCTGGGAATTGTCCACCAAGAGCGGGACACCAGAGGCTAAGGTAGAGCTCCTACCAACAGTTCCTTCTTTTCCTATTTAGTGAAATGATTTGAAAAGTATTCTCATTAGTTATTTGTAAGACTGGTAGAATTTAGCACTAAACCATTTAGCCCTGTTTTTTTACTGGGGAGTACTTTAAAGGACTGCGTCTATTTCACTAGAGGTTATGGTTCTTTTAAATTGCTTATCTTGATTTAACTTTGCTAGGTGGTATATATCAGGAAATGTATTCATTTCTTTTAGAATTTCATCTGGGTAGAGTACAGATTTTTAAAATATGTCCTTATGATTCTCTAGATTTCTTCATTGTCTGTAGTTATGTCCAACTCCTCATCTCTAATTTTATTAATTTCTATCTTGTGTATCTTTTAGTTAATTTGGTTATGGTTTATCAGTCTTGATCAAGTTCTCAAACAAACCACTTTGCTGTATTGGTTTTTGTATTGTTTTGTTGTTGTTGTTTGTTTCTGTTTTCTAGATTTGAATCTTGAGTTTCATTATTTCTTTCTGCCTGTTCCTTTGGGATATTATTTCTCCTCTTTGTTCTAGAGCTTTCAGGTGTGCAGCTAAGTTACTAGTATGAGATCTCTTCAAGATTTTTTGTTTTGGTCTAGGCCTTTAGTGCTATGAACTTACCTCTTAGAACCAAGTTCATTGTATACCATAGTTTAGGGTATGTTGTGTTTTTATATTTATTCAATTTTAAAAAGTGCTTAATCTCTTTTTTGACCCATTTTTCATTCAGTGGAGAGTTGTTCAGTTCTGACAAGTTCCCAAGCTTCCTGTTGTTGTTGATAACTAGCTTTAATCCTTTGTGCTCAGATATGATACAGGGTGCTCTTTCAATTTTCTTGAGTCTGTTGAGACTTGCTTTGTGTCCAAGTACATGGTCAATTTTAGAAAAAGTCCCATGAGAATCAGAGAAGAAGATTTACTCTTGTGTTTTGATGAAATTTTCTGTAAATATCTATCAGGCCCATTTGGTTTATGGCATCAGTTAGCTCCTTCAGTTCTTTATTTTTGTCTGGATAACCAGACTATTGAAGTTTCCTAGTATCACTGTGTGAGGATCAATATGTGATTTAAGCTGTAGTAGTGTTTCTTTTATGAACTAGGGTGTTCTTGTGCTTGTTGCATAGATATTTAGAATTGCAATATCCTCTTGGAGGACTTTTTTCCTTTGATAAGTAAGTAGTGTTCTTCCCTATCTCTTCTAATTAATTTTGGTTTGAATTCTATTTCATCAGATATTAAAATGGTTATCTTGTTTTGCTTCTTTGGTGCATTTGCTTGCAATATCTTTTCATATTCTTTTACCTGAAATGATGTCTATCCACCGTATTCCTATCCCTGGTGTTTCTTGGATACAGCAGAAAGACAGATTCTATTTTCTAATTCCATCTGTTAGTCTGTGTCTTTTTCTTGGGGAATCAAGACCACGAATGCTGAGATTTATCAATGAACACTGTGGATTCATATTGTTTCACTGTTAGTGTGTGGGTTCCCCCATCTTTTGATTTTCTGGTCTGTGATTATCTATTCTTTGTTTTTTTCTTGGGTTGAGGTTAACCTTCTGAGGTTGAGGTTTTCCTTCTAGCACCTTCTGCATAGCTGAATTTGTAAATAGATACAGCTTAAATTTGTTTTTTATTATGGAATGTTTTCCCTTTTCCATCTATTGTTACAAAAATGTGCCGGGTAAAGTAGTGAGGCCTGGCATCTGTTGTCTCTTAGAGTTTATAGAAAATCTGTCCAGGCTCTTCTGAATCTTAGAGTCTCCATTGAGAAGTCNTTTGTATCCTGCTACTATACTGAAAGTGTTTATCTGCTGTAGGAGTCTCCTGGTGGAATGTTTAGGATCATTTATGTATATAATCATATAATATGTAAATATAGATACTTTGACTTCTTCCTTTACTAATTGTATTCCCTTGGCTCCTTCAGTTGTGTTATTGTTCTGGTTAATACTTCAAGTGCTGTATATCCTATATTGTATATGGAACATACTTGATCATGGTGGACGATCATTTCATAGTGACTTTGCCTTCACTTTGCAAGTATTTTATTGAAAAGTTTTGCATCTGTGCTCATAAGAAAAATTGATTTATAACTCTCATTCTTGTTGCATTTTTATCTGGTTTAGGTATCACGGTAATTGTGACTTCAGGAAGAAAAGAAAAGAATTAGGCAATGTTTATTCTTTTTCTATTTAGTGAAATGATTTGAAAAGTATTCTCATTAATTATTTGAAAGACTGATAGAACTTAGCACTAAATCATTTAGCCCTGTTTTTATTGGGGGTACTTTTAATAACTGCTTCTGTTTCACTAGAGGTTATGATTCTTTTAAATTGCTTATCTTGATTTAACTTTGGTAGGTGGTATATATCAAGAAATTTATTCTTTTCTTTTAGGATTTCATCTGGGTAGAGTACAGATTTTTAAAATATGTCCTTATGATTCTCTAGATTTCTTCATTGTCTGTAGTTATGTCCAACTCTTCATCTCTAATTTTATTCATTTCTATCATGTGTATATTTTAGTTAATTTGGTTATGGTGTATCAGTCTTACTCAATTTCTCAAACAAACCACTTTGATGTATTGTTTTTTGTGTTGTTTTGTTGTTGTTGTTTGTTTCTATTTTCTAGATTTGAATCTTGAGTTTCATTATTTCTTGCTGCCTGTTCCTTTGGGATATGATTTCTCCTCTTTGTTCTAGAGCTTTCAGGCATACAGCTAAGTTACTAGTATGAGATCTCTCCAAGATTTTTTGTTTTGGTCTAAACCTTTAGTGCTATGAACTTACCTCTTAGAACCAAGTTCATTGTATACCATAGTTTAGGGTATGTTGTGTTTTCATATTTATTCAATTTTAAAAAGTGCTTAATCTCTTTTTTTGACCCATTTTTCATTCAGTGGAGAGTTGTTCAGTTCCGACAAGTTCCCAAGCTTTCTATTGTTGTTGATAACTAGCTTTAATCCTTTGTGCTCAGATATGATACAGGGTGTTATTTCAATTTTCTTGAGTCTGTTGAGACTTGCTTTGTGTCCAAGTACATGGTCAATTTTAGAGAAAGTCCCATGAGAATCAGAGAAGATTCACTCTTGTGTTTGGATGAAATTTTCTGTAAATATCTGTCAGGCCCATTTGGTTTATGGCATCAGTTAGCTCCTGCAGTTCTTTATTTTTGTCTGGATGACCAGACTATTGTGGAGAGTTAGGTATTGAAGTTTTTTAGTATCACTGTGTAAGGATCAATATGTGATTTAAGCTGTAGTAGTGTTTCTTTTATGAACTAGGGTGTTCTTGTGCTTGTTGCATAGATATTAAGAATTGCAGTATCCTCTTGGAGGATTTTTTTCCTTTGATAAGTAAGTAGTGTTCTTCCCTATCTCTTCTGATTAATTTTGGTTTTAATTCTATTTCATCAGATATTAAAATGGTTATCTTGTTTTGCTTCTTGGGTGCATTTGCTTGCAATATCTTTTCATATTCTTTTACTCTGAAATGATGCCTATCCATGATATTCCTATCCCTGGTGTTTCTTGGATACAGCAGAAAGACAAATCTTGTTTTCTAATTCCATCTGTTAGTCTGTGTCTTTTTCTTGGGGAATCAAGACCACTGACGCTGAGATTTATCAATGAACACTGTTTGTGGATTCATATTGTTTCACTGTTAGTGTGTGGGTTCCCCCATCTTTTGATTTTCTGGTCTGTGATTATTTATTCCTTGTTTTTCTTGGGTTTAGGTTAACCTTCTGAAGTTGAGGTTTTCCTTCTAGCACCTTCTGCATAGCTGAATTTGTAAATAGATACAGCTTAAATTTGTTTTTTATCATGGGATGTTTTGCCTTTTCCATCTATTGTCACAAAAATTTGCTGGGTAAAGTAGTGAGGCCTGGCATCTGTTGTCTCTTAGAGTTTATAGAAAATCTGTCCAGGCTCTTCTGAATCTTAGAGTCTCCATTGAGAAGTCAGACTTGGTCCTCTCCCCTGGCNCTTTTTAATATTTTTTGTTCTTTACATTTAGTAGTTTGATTATTATGTGTCATGGGAAATTTCCTTTCTCTTTCAATCTATTTCGTGTTCTGTATCCTACTTGTACCTTGATGTGTACCTCCTATTTTGGATTAAGGGAAATTTTTCTATGATTTTATTGAAAATATTTTCTGTGTCTCGGAACTGAACTTCTCCTTCTTCTATTCCTATTATTCATAAATTTGATCTTTTCATACTGTTCTAGATTTCTTGGATGTTTTGTTCCTGGATTATTTTTAGATTTTACATTTTCTTTGACTGAGGTATCCCTTTTTTTTATCTTGTCTTCAATTTCTTCCTTCTGTAGTAACTCTGTAAGGCTTATCTATGTAGTTTTTGTTTGACTCTTTAAATATTTCATTTCTAGTTTCACCTCAGTTTGGGATTTCATAGAGATTCTATTTTTGCTTACATGTCTTGAACTATTTTTATCATTTCCTTCCACTGTTTGTGTTTTCANAGAAAATATTAATGGATTTATTCATATCCTTTTTTAGGTCTTTGAGCATACAAATAATAGATAGTTTGAAGTCTTTTCCTNTTGCTACAGTTATANTGCATGTTTCAGAGCCCNCTGTAGCAGGGTTGCTGGGTTCTAGTAGAGGNATATTGTCTTGGGTGTCAATGACTGTGTTTCTGTGCTGGTATCTAGGTATCTGGGTTTTGAATAAATGTGATTCTAGGAATTGATGTCTACTCTTGTCTTTGTTGGGTGAGTGTTTCATTACTTGTTTCTGTTGTTCTTTCTCGATTTAAGAATGTGTAGTGGCTGTAGCTTGAATGGTGGGGTGTGCTTCTGAGTCCTTCCCAGGTTTAGCCAGAGGAGTCCAGGATAGAAAGTGTTTTAGAGGCTGACACACAAAAAATGAGGATGGGATAGAGGGAGAAGAGACTGAAAGGGTGGGCAGAAAGGAGGAAATCTAGGTCTGCTGTGAGGTTTAGTGGAGTCCCCAAGGAGTGGAGTCAGAGACAGAGGACTGCTGCATGGCTGGACATGAGACTGGGGGATTTCAAATTGAGGACAGAAATGAGAGTGAAGATTCCTTACCTGATTCCCAGGCTGTAGCCATCAGATTCCCAGGTAGAGAGTGTCTCTGAGTATTGGCAGCTGACTCAAAGGGATAGGATGAAGGAGGAAGTCTGAGTCTCCCAAGAGAATCTGCAGAGTACCTGGGGAATGGAGGCAGAAAGGAAGGACATTCTGCTGCAGATGGGCTGCTCAATGAATCCATTTTAATGGATATTAAATACTAATATCTTTTATACTTTTTAAAGAACAAATATGTTAATAAGTAATTGCTGAATTCTCAGAAGATAAGTATGTAAAATATGTCCCCTAAGCATGAATGGAAAAGACTATGAAAGAGAGAAACTAGAGTTTTAGCTGTTTCAAAGGATAGAATGTGAAAGACTGGGCAAATTAGAACTGAGAAAGAATGAATTATCATGTGTTTATAGTGTGTTTCAGAATGACAAAATATGAAGTGTAGTCACAAAAACCAATGTCAAATCCAGCACTATTTCACTAATAATAGAATTANAGTACTCTATCTTACTGTGTTTGTTCTAGTTAATAAAGGAAAGTGCCTTATCTATTACCATCCCTACAAGTTCAATTTTATTATAGTGGAATGTCCTAAAATTTTACACCTTAAAAGGTTTTTTGGTGTGTGTTTATAGCTTTTTAAAATGATGGATGTTGCTTGTGATTCAAATCAATAAAGATGTATTAATTTCAGAAATTTGAGTAAAAAATAAAGCCTAAATTCCACAAATGCTTGATGACTGCCTATAGTAGACTTTAAATATCCAACATTTCAAATCAAGCTCAATTATTGACAAATATTTCTTATAAATTATTTATATAAAATATTTGTATACTTACTTATAAATCCTATTTATGTAATTTTAAATATATACCTTATTGACAATTTAGTTTACATGCTTTTGGGTTGCTTTTAAAATTGTTCAGAGTCATTCTACTTTCTAATTATCTTATCTTTCATGTGCCCATTGAATTAAATTTACCAATAGACAAAAGAATAAACTTACAGAAAATCTCTATCTAATATAGGAGATCATTTAAAATTATGCTTTCAGTTCCTAGACTATAATAAGTCATCAAAGTATGACAGATTATGTGGAAATACTCAAGAGGTCAAAATGTGAATTTTCTGTTAGGTGTGGTACTCTCAATATAGATTTAGATATGTCATAACAAAGCACATATTATTGCAAAAAATTGTGGGGTTTTGAATGAGAAATACAGTGTCAGATAGCTGAACACAAGTGGTCCCCTGTTGGTGGCATTTTGGGTGGCTTTTTAGAAGATGTAGTATTGCTGAGGGAAGTATATTACTAGAGGCAGGCTTTGAAAGTTTGTAGTCTCTCCTTACACCCAGTTTGTTTTTCCCCTTAGTGCTAGCTGAAAAAACAAAATAAAACAAAACAGAACAAAACAAAAAACATGATCTTTAAATTCCCAGCTCCTGTCACCATGCTGTCTACTTGATGCCATGCTTCCATGAAACATAGAACAAAATACATTCTTCCTTCTCTAAGTTGCTCTGGTCATGGTATTTTATCACAGTTAACAGAAAGGCTGTGGTTACACAAATAGACTTAAGGCCTCATATAATACTTAAAATATATGGTGCATATTTATAGATGTTGATAGATAAAGACTAAATCTGATATTTGTTCCATTTTCTACTTNGGAAAAATTAAAAGCTGAGTAAAAGATATTTATCATTTGCTAAAGAGAAACACTAAGAAGGAACATGGGTAACTAAGTTCTGGATCAGCTGAGCTATGGCAATTAATTTGACAATAAACAGAATTTAACTGTAAAAAATGAATAAATGAATGCAAGTGCCAAAAGAAACAACTTGTTGCATGGACTTTGCTGAGCTTTTCTGAGAATTGTCTGCACCATTACTTAACAGGATTACATTGTATTAAATATTGATTGTTCTAGATCCAAAACCCTAGCTGAGAATTATGGATATAATATTCTGAGATGAAAATAAGGTTATAGCAACCTATTTATATTGCTGATTTAATGATCTCCATCCCTATTTATTTTCTTCTAGAGACAAAGGGTTTTCTTCAAAACCTGTAGTGTCCTTCATCACAACGCTGAAAGTTATCTTTGCAGTGTACTGTGAAAAATAACTCCAGTATCTGCCTATAACAAACAGTCTACAACATTAATTGTGTTTTNCCACTTTTTCTGTTGTCATAGTGCTAGGTATCCTATTGTTGTAGCAGTCAGAGAAAATATAGCATTGAATATGCACCTGTCATGCATGGATTACTACAAATTTATTTGATTTAAATCAGTTCAATCCAATTAAAACACATTCCATTACTGTAAGTTTATGTAATGAACTAATCTTTGGACTAGGATTAATATTTTATAATTTCCATCAATAGAATTGTTAAAAAATTATGAAGAATGTAAGGAAATTCAAAAGAGGCTCATTAAATAAATGAGTAAAAATTAGCAAATTTTCTATAAACAAAAATTTAGAAAATAAAATGATTTAAATGTTGTTTGTAGCAGCCTCAAATATGTCAAGTAGTTACAAGTGAAATTATAAAGATAGATAATGGGTCATGTTTTATAAAATGATTGTTAAATGTGTTCAGATGTGGAGAAGAAGCATGTGTCACTTATGAAGTATAAAGGGGAAAACAGGGAGAAGGACTTTAAGTTGGGAGGGGGGACAGTATAGAAGGAGCAAAGAAAGGAGGGATTAAATTTTTTCTCCAATCCAAGAACAGGGTCTTCAGAATCAACAAAGCAGGACTCCAAGGGGCTCACAGAGACTGAAGTGACAATCACTGAGCCTTGCATGGGTCTGACCTAGGTCCTCTGAATATGTTATGGTTGTGTAACTTGGTGTCCTTGTGAGATTCCTAACAGTGGCCGTGCCGCTGTCTCTGACTCTCCTGCTGATTTGCCTTGTTCAGCCTTGATATGAGAGTTTATACCTAGACTTAGTGTAACTTGTTGTGCTCTGTCTGTTGGATATCCCTGGGAGACCTCCTCTTTTCTAAAGGAAAATGGAAGAGGAGTAGATCTGGGTGAGAAGAATGAAGGGAGGTCAAATTGCAGTTGGGGTGTAATGTACGAGAGAATAATAAATAAATAATCAAATAAATACACAAAACAAGCAAGTAAATAAATAACATTTTCAGTNATACCGCTTGGGTGATACTACTTCCCCAAAGAGATGTGGACTATCTAACTATCTAACAAAACCCCCGTTACCAGGCATGAGAAACCTCTTTTTGAGTTACTAGTCACAGGATTCCAAGAGACTTCCATAACAATGCAGGCTACTGCTATTGCCCTTTGTTGTCCTCAAGAGGTAGAAGGTAAGTTCCAGAAGACACTACAGACTTTCGGCATAGTATTCAGAGAATTTAAACTGGAACTGACCACAGAGTCTTTTCCCTCTAAGGGAGGTAAACAGTAGTTCTATCCAGCTCTAATGCCTATGAACCACAACAGTGCTGTCAGTGCGATGATTCACTTAAAGAAGTAATAGTAGTACCAGTAGCTGTCTAACTGGACTCAAGGAGCAAGATCATGGCTGGTTCTACAAACGTAGCCAGTATGTGGCTAGTGAGGCTGTGTACCTTAGAGGAGAAACTATAACTGCATTACTACAACTTTCCTAAACTAGTGTAATTCTTTTTTTTGCATTAATATCTTTATTATGGCATAATGCAGTACTTTATACAGTGACTCATTTGAATGTAAAAACATTTTATGTACAACTGCAGGAGAAATAATACACAGATAGCTTGAACATAAAAGCAGGTTATAATTCAAAAGTCCAGAGTTATTTGAAACTGGAAAATATTTTCTCTGTAGAAAATAGTAAAAATGATAACATTTCCCAATAAGCCCTTTTAAGCCAAATAATAGCTGAATTATATATATAAATATTGATTAGATTCTGGGATACAGAAGAAACCTCATCTGTTCAGAGTGCTAGGTTTTACTTAAGTTGTGTAAGTGAGATTCCTATTCATCCTCCCATTCACTGTTTGATTTACAGCAGACATTTTTCTATAGGCTAATCCATAATCTAAAAAGATTTTAGCCTCCCCTCCTGAAAGTACAGACAGCATATCCTTTCATCAGCTTGATACAGTACAAATTCATATCCTAATAGTGAAATGTTTCACTTTAAAGCATGCCCATTGATTGGACAAACTAAAACTTATTATAAGCCACAGTCATCCTAGGGTCCTCCCTGCTAGGTAGCCTGCCTGGACCTGTGGGTTGCAGTCTGATTGTCCTTCACTTTACATCTAGTATCTACTTATGTGTGAGTACATACCATGTTTGTCCTTCTGGGTTACCTCACACAGGATGATATTTTCTAGTTCCATCCATTTGCCTGCAAATTTCATGATGTCATTGTTTTTCTCTGCTGAGTATCCATTGTGTATATGTACCACATTTTCTTAATCCATTCTTCAGTTGAGGGGCATCTAGGTTGTTTCCAGGTTCTGGCTATTGAGAATATGAACATAGTTGAGCATTCCTTGGGTATATGCCCACGAGAGTGATATAGCTGGGTCTTGGGGTAGATCAATTCTCAATTTTCTGAGAAACCACCATACTGATTTCCACAGTGGTTGTACAAGTTTGCACTCCCACCAATAGTGGAGGAGTGTTCCCCTTGCTCCACATCCTTTCAACATAAGCTGTCTTCAGTGTTTTTGATCATAGCCATTCTGACAGGTGTAAGGTGGTATCTCAGAGTCATTTTGATTTGCATTTCTCTGATGACTAAGGATGTTGAGCATTTCCTTAAATGTCTTTCAGCCATTTGAGATTCTTCTTTTGAGAATTCTCTGTTTAGCTCTGTAGCCCATTTTTTAATTGGATTGTTCAGTATTTTGGTGTCTAGTTTCTTGAGTTCTTTATATACTTTGGAGATTAGCTCTCTGTCAGATGTGGGGTTGGGGAAGATCTTTTCCCATTCTGTAGGCTGTCATTTTGTCTTATTAACTGTGTCCTTTGCCCTACAAAAGCTTCTCAGTTTCAAGAGTTCCCATTTATTAATTGTTGCCCTCAGTGTCTGTGCTACTGGTGTTATATTTAGGAAGTGGTCTCCTGTGCCCATGCATTCAAGAGTCCTTCCTACTTTCTCTTCTTCACTACATTAGAAATACCTTTTACATCTCAGTTGCAGGTCTCATTTAAGAAGTTTCACCTTTGTCCTCTTTCTGTTCCTGTCTTCTTCTTCTTCTTCTTCTTCTTCTTCTTCTTCTTCTTCTTCTTCTTCTTCTTCTTCTTCTTCGTCTTCGTCTTCGTCTTCGTCTTCGTCTTCGTCTTCGTCTTCGTCTTCGTCTTCTTCGTCTTCTTC
>LZPO01018470.1:13293-28979 GCA_001675575.1 Neotoma lepida | reverse complement strand
ATTGCGGAGCTCCTTAAGCAGTACCATCTTCATGTGAAAAATTACACACACACACACACACACACACACACACACACACACACAAACACGGATGTGCGTGCAATCCTTCCCATTAAAAGTAAAATGAAGGTTCTCATATGCAAATCTACGTGATGGTGTATGAATTCCTGTTTGTTTGTTTCTCAATCAGCAGTGGGTTCAGTGGATATACTGGCTGTAGGGAATCCAACCTGAGCCTTGGATATGGATCTTGGTGTTAAACAGATTTTTTTTTCATGAAAATATACAAAGTCAGCCTTAATAATTGGATGACAGTGAGGGAGTTTGTCTGCTGAGCCCTTCAGTTGCCTCTGCTTGAAAAACACTGATAATCAGGCTGGCAAAGTGGTTTAGCAGATTAAAGCCATATACCAAGCCTGACGGCCTGGGTTTGATCCCCAGATCCCCCATGGTGAAGGAGAATACTGGATTGAACAAATTGTTGTCAAACATGCACACGTGTGTTGTACTATGCATGTGTGTGACTAAAGTGTAATAAAACTAAAATAAGACTGATAACCAAGCACCAAAACCAGATTGTTGGAGAGGAGGAGGAACCATTAGAGGTGGAGAGAGGTGGAATCAAGGGAGGCTAATTTACTTTTATACTTTCTAAAACACTTTCTAAAAATAAAGAAACTTCTTGGGCAGAATCAGATTAATTAGGTTAAACACATACACTATTCTTTTGCACCACTTAGTAAGATTAGCAGTGTTTTCTGGTTTGGGAGGAAGAAGAAAGCCTTTGTTATCAAGTAAGATAGAGCTTGCATATATTCTTGGTGGCAGGATGGACTCCCTGAGGTATTAAGAGCTTTAAAGATCAGGAGTTTAGCACAGGCCTTAAGTTGGTTAAATGCTTTAGAGTGTTTAGTAACTATTGTGAAACTCCTTTCTAGCAAATATCATCATTAAGGAATGTCTCTGGTGTGTTAGGTAGTAGAGATTTGCTGGGTGTGTGCACGTGTATGGTTGAGTTACTGCTGATTATGAATCACTCAGTAACTAACCACAGCGTTTAAAAATAATCTCTAAAAAAGGAAATGCTTGCCAATGCTCAGATGCTTACACGAGGAGACCGATTTCAGTGCCTGCACTGTCACTCCTAGTGCATCCTTCTTGTTTTCCTTCTTGGCTTGACTTTAGCAATATCAGTTTGAAATTCAAGGCTTCAAATTTTTAGTTACAAAAAGGAACAGATTTAGGTTGAGACTTGGGTAGTGTCTTAATAATCTCAGTTGTTCATTTCCTGAAATTTTTAAGAGAAACATTCAAATTTTATATTTTTTAAATACTAAGTAGGTAGGCTGTGTCTATAATTTGACCAAGAAGTAAATAATTTTCTCTAAGTCCTTTGTGGCTTGTTTCCTGAAAAGGGTCTGACTGTGTTAGCAACATAATAATTTTTACTTTCTATAATAATCATAAAGATTTATCAGCATTTAGATATATGTCAATACAAAAAAGCTATGTTTATTGTCTCTCCTTATCCAGTTTATGACTTACTATGAGGAACAAAAAGCTCCTATACAGCCAGATTCAGTGTCGTTTTACTTCATTTATTTATTCATTTTGGTTTTTAGAGACAAGGTTTCTCTGTGTAGCCCTGACTATCCCAGAACTCACTATGTAGACCAGACTGGCCTTGAACTCACAGAGATCTGCCTGCCTCTGCCTCCCAAGTGCTAGGATTAAAGGTGTGCGCCACCGCCACCCAGCTAAGATTTGCTGTAATTTTAAAGGTTTGACTTTGTGTGGAAGATTCGAAAGACAAAAGGAAGAGGAAAGCTACCTAGGGAACGTATTGACCATGGCTCACACACACCATGGTATCTTCGAACCTTCCACTCTCTCAAAATGGCTGGAGACAGCACATGCTGCCACTAGGAGGGCAAAGGCTGCCTTGGGCTCTCAACTTTTCTTCTTTTAAAATTCTGGTTCCGGGGAGTCTTTCTTCAAATGAGTCTCATTGTGTTGTTATGGGCTCTAGGTTCTGGGTTCAAATGAATCTAAATGTTAAATTATGAGTGTGTTGCTAGTCCAGCCTCTCTTTCCCATCTTGGCCAAGTCATTTGAGACAAGATGAAATGAAGGAATTTCCACACTTGTGAGAATTAAATACACATCCACACACTCCCTAACCGGAGGTGGGCTGAAAGAAAGGCTGGCAGTCACAAATTGCTTAGCTCACAATTAAGGCCATCTCTGTCCACTCTGTCACCACTGGGATGTCAGTCACTCTCTTACAATCCACATGTGAGGTGGGGTAAGTGCATGTGAGGGGGCGTGCGTGCATAGTGTTTGTACATGTGGACACGTGAATGTGGAGGCCTGAGGTTGATGAAGGGTGTCTCTCTGGACCATTCTTTCACCTTGTTCTTTGAGGCAGGGTCTTACAATCAGACCCAGAGCTGACCAATAGGGCTATTACCACAGCTTGCTCTGAAGACCTCACCTCTGCCTTGTGAGGCTGGAATTACATACAGCAGGTCACTACTCCCACCTGGCATTTATGTGGATTTTGGGGTTCAGATCTTCATGCTTTCACAGACCCTAGGTTTTTTGAAAACCTACTTTAGAAAAATCAAGGGTGTTGTTAGCATTGGTTGCTTGTGAACCTAAAACCTTTAAGTCCCAAGTAAAACCAAATAAGCCCCCAATTAATCTCTCCAATTTCCTTTCCTGTAGGGGGAAGAGATTTTGCAGACATCGAAAGTAAATTTGCCCTAAGGACCCCTGAAGACACAGCTGAGGACACTTGCCACCTCATTCCTGGAGAAGCAGAATCTGTGTCTAACTGCCACTTTAACCACAGCAGCAAGACCTTCGTGGTGATCCATGGCTGGACCGTAAGAGTGGTTTTGGAAGTGGCTTAGGGCCAAGCAGATCCCAGCTATTGGAAGCCCGTAAACTGTATCTGACTGTTCTCTGGGTAGACCTGAGTAGAGGCAATCTGGGTTCAAGGTAGTCACTATAGCCCCAGGTTCATGAACTCTTCCTCTGGCTGGTACCCACCTTTGTTTTGACCTTCTCTTGAATCCTACCTCCACGGAGGTAGGAAAAGGATGGTTTACTCAACACAAAATGTTACTGTTTCGGGAGCCAGTGGAAGCCTAGAATGATGCTGATACACGCAAGATGAGCTCACCCAGAATGAAGAAATCATTCATTCATTCATTCATTCATTCACCAAAGGCCCTTTCCTGAAGGTCACCTGTGAGAGTAGGAGGAGGCCAGAGCAGAAGAGCTGTTCAGGTGCCTCTTGGCTGTTCGCCAGCTCTGTGAGATGATCAAATCATTTGTCATCTCTAGGCTTCCTTACTAACCTGTAAAATAAAGAGCTTGGACTAGACCTCTCTAAGGCCCCTCCAATTTCAATTTGCCCCAGTTATAAACTTAAGGGAGTTTATCAGGGAACTGTGGTGGAAGAAAGCTGGAGAAAAGGCTTGTGGTGATAATTCAATCTGTAAAGTGTTTGTCTCGCAAGCACGGGCCCTGAGTTCTATTCCGCCACTTAAAAAAATAAATAAATAAAAAGCAGGGCACAGAGACATACTCTTATAATTTCAGGGAGGCAGAGACAGACAGTTCTGTGGAGCTCGCTGGCAAGCCAGCTTTGCTACTTGGTGAACTCCTGATTGAGATTCCTATCTCCAAAAGCAAGGTGGACAGCTCCTGCAAACAACCCCTCGGGCTGTCCCACATGTACCTGCACAGGTGCATGCACACCATAGAAAAGAGAGGAAGGAAAGTACAAGCTATGGTCCAAGCTCCTTATGGGAAATGTTCACAAATAGCCCCTCCCAAACAGGCCAAATAGTTGCTTTACATGATGCTGTTCTTATGTAAATATTTTAATTTACTTTTACAATTTTCAGTTTCTAGTGAGCAGGTTGCATTATTTATTAACAATAATTTATATGAAATCGGTGGTTAAAATGTGTCACCTTCCTGTTAGATACAACTTTTGAATACTATCGCTGGATACTGAATTCCAGTGAGAAGAATTAGGTAAAAAAGATGTATAACCAAAGCAGCTTTCTCTTCCCACATACTGAATTGATCTTTTTGTTGAAACCATAAGGCAAATGTTATAATTTCCATGGATATGTCAGCAGCAGGACTCATACAGATGTATCTTTTTTTAAAAGATGTGCCCATTTACATATAGTACACATAGTATACATAGTACAGTATATAGCATATGATGAAAATTTAAGTCCCTAACATAAACTGTAAGGAGGGCAAAGACCTTAGAGGTGTTTGGAGACATTTGAGATGTACACAGCATGGCATTTCCAAGAAGTTTAAGCTCGGCAAGCAACTTCTGCACGGGACGCAAGTGTGCGTCTTGAGTCTTAAGTGTCTAAGTCTCACCCTGAAAGAATTGGGTGCCTTAGGAAGCGGCAGCGTGGTGGGGAGAGTTTCCCTCTCTTGCTAAGATGACATGACAAATGCAGTATCCAGACACAGTATCAGATGCTGCCACTGGTCCTTCTGCCTTACTCAACCCACCTGTGCTCTTCGGGTCACGTGTCCTGGTGTTTTGAGCTCTAGGCTCAGGCTGGGTTGCAGGCCAGACAGCCTGTGGTTCCCTATTGCACAGGCTTGCCTTGTCTGGAACCATAATGAAGCCAGCTGATGCTGGCTTATCTGAGCAAATGCAGGCTGGGTTCAGTCAAACCACCTGCTCAAAAGCTTGTAAGAAGAAAATATCTAGAAAACAAGACCTTTTCTGAGTGCTCACCTTCCTCAACCCCTTTAGTTTCTTTCACTTATATTTTATGTTGAACCAAAAAAGGAAGGGTTCGATTAGGTGCTACTGAGTTAATAGAAGTACCCAACAGTATAGGTAAGTCGGTCACCTGCCCTTTTCCAGACTGCCTGACTTGGAAACACTGATAGAGAAAAGGGTACAACAGAACCCAGAACAAACAGCTTATCAGAGATAAGCTTCCAGGCCACTCAAGGGCACAGACTCAGGGAAGTCAAGACCCTGTCTGTCACATCAGGAGAACCNCCTACTCCCAGTAGAGCTTCGCTTGCTGGTTCTCACTGTGGGGTGGGTAAGTGACAGTTAGTGCAGTTAGTATTACGTTCTGGAGAAAGGCCACTGTTTTCTCATGGTCTTGCTTTGGAGCTGCAAAAGGCAGTCAGCATGGCAGTCAGGAAGGGAGGTGCGGGAGGTGGTTAGGACACACTCTNAACCTGGACTTGAAGCATCCTCCCTGAGACATAGTCAAAGAGGCCTAACTGGCTTCCTCATGGGCTGACATCACCCTTGCAGCTTCTTCTTTGTTTTCTCTCCATGCTTAAAACCACTGTGGAGCTGACCCTAGGCCTGCAAGGAGACCGGACACCAGACTGGTCACAAGTGGAAATGCATAAGGGAACTTTGAGCCGTTCTGAGCCAGCCTTGTGCAGGTGTCCCAGGAAAGCCGAAGTTAGTTTACAGAACTGATTAACAAGAGAGGTAGAACCACAATCCATATCTCTTAGGCTGGCCTTGCCCCAACACAGGGCACAGAAACTAGGTGAAAAGTTGCGCCGTTTGTCTAGGACACAGAATGAAGCAAGGTTCGTGTTTTCATATTTTAGTCTAGTAAACGCATAAATAATAAAAGAGGAGTCCAAAAGAATTCATCTCATGAGTGTGAAACTCCAAATGGAGCTGGTAGATTCGAGTCTCCAAGGTTCCCATTTCTCTGCTGGTTTTTGTAAGTCTCCATTGTTACCTTAAACACATTTGTCAAAATATTCTAAGTTCAAGGCATAATTGATAGCCTTTACTGTGGCTGAAGTGTGACCTGACCTAACATCCTTAGCAAACCAGTCTATATAAGAAAAGCAGTGCACTTGCATCCCTTAAAAATATCTTCCTTTATTATTTTGCAGTTTTGAATGTTCAGCCTTGGGCTCTGCACCTGCAAGCCAAGCCCTTTGCCATTGTGCGATGGTNCCCCCCCCCCCTCTTTCCACTTCTGTTATTGAGACAGACTAAGTTCCCCAGTGCTGACCTTGAAATCATTCTGTAACTGAAGCAGGTCATGGCTTTCCTTTGCTTTACTCTCCAGAGGTGCTAAAATTATAGACATGCCTAACAGACCTGGCCTTTAAGTCGGCTCTTCTGGGAAACATTTCCTGGCTTAATTGAAAGTAATTAAACAACATTTCTTTTCTAAAAGTGTGTAATTTGGCTATAAACTTTTAATACATTGACCCTGATCTTTTTTTTTAATAGTGTAAATTGTTGATGTCTTACTAATTGATAAAACATACTTTTTAAAGCAAGTTAATCCCCAGCCTGCTGTTCCTGAGGCCAGCACACTCCCTAGTATCCTCACATTTGCCCTGGAAGGGGGAAAGAATAGGAAAGAATTAGGGTACCCCCTGAGGTTTGAGTATTCAGGCTGAGTCAGTGTGCTTCCATGCAAGTTTGTCTCTCTCATTCCATGTCGTCATATTTATAATGAATTATAGTTAGAAGAAATCATGTATTATCCTTTTCAGGTGACAGGAATGTATGAGAGTTGGGTGCCCAAACTTGTGGCCGCCTTGTACAAGAGAGAACCTGACTCCAACGTCATTGTAGTGGACTGGCTGTATCGGGCCCAGCAACATTATCCAGTGTCTGCTGGCTACACCAAGCTGGTGGGAAATGATGTGGCCAGGTTCATCAACTGGATGGAGGTAAAGACTGGGGAAGGGAGCTTTCTGTGCTTAGGAGAAAACTCTTGGTGAGAGCTAGACAAGTGGCTGATTTTGTTTTTCCCTTTTCACCATGATCTGAGATGTTTTCTCAAGCAGTTCACATTTTCAGAAAGGCATTTTACGTTGTGGTAAGAATGTCTAGATTATACAGCCAATAAATGATCCTACCCTGCCCCATCCTTTGATAGGGGGACTAAGCACCAAGTGGCAGCATAAACAAAAGCCTGGTTGTTTTAGGACAGAGGGGAGATGGCGTGTTCAGTCACCTCTTTCCGTACCGGCTTAGTGTCATGGCATTGTATCTGGCTTTGACTCTTGGTGCCATACCGGCCTCTTTAATGAAATTGTTAATAGTGTTTAGCTCTTAGAGAAGATAAAGGATCCAGGTGACTGCTGAGATGCATCCAGTCACCNTCCTGGTTTGGGGCAGAGCTGAACTGGTGCAGGAAAACAGTGAGTGGGACGTATAGGACATGACACAGATAAGGGTCCAGAACTGGAGTTGCCTGCAGATTTTACCCACTTCCTTCTTTTGGGGACTACACTCTGGAAGTTAACTTTGAAGGTTTTGGGGGTGCTAAAGAGAAGCTAGTACTCTGACAGGGCCAAGTTATTTAAAACAGGGAATTAGATGCAAAAAAATACTTTAATCATCAAAAACCAAAATTTATTTCTTGACTCTTTTTGCCAGTCACACAAATGAACTTGGAAGAACCAGATCACAGCTTTGGGCCCCAGAGTTCTCATTTGTTGTCTTAGTTAGTTTCCAATTGATATGATAAAACATCATGACCAAGGCAGCTTAGAAAACAAAGCATTTAATTTGGGGCTCAGGGTTCCAGGGGGCTAGAGTGCTTGACCATCATGGCAGGGAGCATGGCAGCAGGCAGGCAGGCATGATGCTCACATCTTGAGGCACAGCCACCAGGCAGTTAGAGACACTGGGAATGGTGTGGGCTTTTAAAGCCTCAAAACCTACCCCCAGTGACACACCCCCTCCAACAAGGCCACACCTCCTAATCCTTCTCAGACAGTTCCAGCAGCTGGGGACCAAGCATTCAAATACATGAGCCTATGGGGGCCATTCTCATTCAAACCACTGCACCTGTTGATGCAGAAAGCTGAGCCATATGTGCCTGGGATCTCTTCTCTTTTCCTGTTGTCTGCTTTAGTCATTACTTGGCTAACTTCAAGGAATAACAGGATGCAGGATATTGGGACAAGAGGATAATGTACAAACATTTATATGTACACATATATAGTATATATGCATCTACTATGTATACATATTTATTTGTATGTATAAATAATACACTTTTGGATGTCTGAAATTCCTAGTTTCAATCTGTCATTAAAGAAAAAAAATCTCAACACCACATAATATTCATCTCTTTTAACTATAACACAAAATCAGTAAAATTAACTTAGAGTAGTGCCAATATTTTAAAACCAATATTTATTTTCATTTTTATTACTTTTAATTTCGATGTTTGGCCAAGAGCTACACCAAGACTTTTTTTCATTTGTTCTCCCCCAGGAAGAATTTAACTACCCACTGGACAACGTTCACCTGTTGGGGTATAGCCTTGGAGCCCACGCTGCTGGGGTGGCAGGAAGTCTGACCAACAAGAAGGTTAACAGAATCACTGGTAAGAGGCATTTTTTTGTTCATTTATCACAAGAGCCAATGTGACCATCATTCTGAAAGAGAATCAGAACTCCTTTCATTAGGTACCCACATGTGTGGCATCGGGGCTTGCACCCAGTGTTCATCATCTCAGCTCTAGCTTTCCATCCACTGGCCATGGCACAGGAGTAGATAACAGCATTAAGTACAGAAGCCCCCACATTCCTCCGAGAAAGAGTTCTCACCTTCCTCTGCTCCAGTTGAGCTAACAGAATGCATATATGCCATCCCCTCTCACATCAGTACCCGGGGACTGACATGCACTGATTCTAGAGAACATCTGGAATAAGACAGTCATCTAGGAAGTGGCTATAAATGGCTCAGTGTAGAGAGAGGGAGAAAAGAATTGATCATGGATTAAAGGTCTTCTCAGACTCAGAAATAACCTACAAGAAGAAATCAGGCCATTAGGTGTGAAAAATCACTGTAGACTGGCCAGTTTAAAAGATGCGTGTTAGGCCTGATGATGCATGCCTGTAATACTAACACTCAGAATGGGGAGGTAGGAAGTTCAAAGCCATTGTCAGCAACATTGTGTGTTTAAAGCCTTCTAGTAACAGGAGCATCTGGAGAAGGGTGGAGAGTAGGGGGACCTCAAATGTGCAGGCTACAGTAGCGTACATCTGTGATCACAGCATTATGGAACTTTAGGCAGGAGGATCAAGAGTTTGAGGCTAGCCTGGGAGAAAGAATAAGAGCAAGACAGGAAGAGAGGGAGGGAGCGAGATTCCATTGTAGAAGAGCTATGCCTACTTTTTCGACTCCTAGTCACTGAAGGATCCAACTCCTAAGGAGCTGATTAGAATTCAAGGGACTTCCAATTACCTTCAGATGAGCAGGATGCCGATATAAGGACCGAACATACTGCAGACTTCAAAATTTATGGGGCCTTTTCTTTCTCACCAAGGCTTGGATCCAGCTGGGCCTAACTTTGAGTATGCGGAGGCCCCCAGTCGCCTTTCTCCTGATGACGCAGATTTTGTGGATGTCTTACACACATTCACCAGAGGGTCACCTGGCCGAAGTATTGGGATCCAGAAACCAGTAGGACATGTTGACATTTATCCCAATGGAGGCACTTTCCAGCCAGGATGCAACATTGGGGAAGCCATTCGTGTGATTGCAGAGAGGGGCCTTGGAGGTGAGTAAACCAGAAGTCACTTGAATGTGAGTTTTGAGGCTTAGATCTCAATGACGTTATATCCTGTTCACTGCCTCCAGAGGGTGTGGCTTCAGTATACACACTTGAGGGGAGGGAAGGTGGCTCAGTGGGTAAAGCACATGCTATGCATGTGTGAGGACCCGAATTCAGATCACAGAACCCACATAAAAGCCAGATGCGAGACTGCCTCTCTGTACAGTGACAGGGGAGGCAGACAGAAGAATCCCCAGATGCTTGCAGGCCAGCTAGCCTGGTACACAGTGGCAAACAAGCGACCTTGTCTCAAACAAGGTGAAAGGCAAGGACCAAGTTTGTCCTCTGACCTCTTTGCTCTTAATTTAACAATTATGTCCTTTCTGATGTGGTTTCTAGACCTGTGATTTTAGGAGCACCTAGACGTGGTAGACATTTTCAATGAAGCGAAGGTTGTGTTAAGCTGGAGGAAATCAACTTCTTCCTCAGATGTCGTCTATTATGGCACAATAAACATTCATATATGTAAGATGGCAAGAGTTGAAAGTTCCTTGTCAAATTTTAACTGTCAACTTGACAGTTATGGAGGGAGGTGGGGAACACATCCTAATGGAGAGAGCCTGACACCAGGTCTACCCCAGTGCAAGGCAGCTTCTGGAGAACGACTATTTCCCATGTCTCTCTGTGCAGATGTGGACCAGCTGGTGAAGTGCTCCCATGAGCGCTCCATTCATCTCTTCATTGACTCCCTGCTGAATGAAGAAAACCCCAGCAAGGCTTACAGGTGCAACTCCAAGGAAGCCTTTGAGAAAGGGCTCTGCCTGAGTTGCAGAAAGAATCGCTGCAACAACGTGGGCTATGAGATCAACAAGGTCAGAGCCAAAAGGAGCAGCAAGATGTACCTGAAGACTCGCTCTCAGATGCCCTACAAAGGTAAGCTGGAAGTTGTGGGAAGGACGAAAAACTGGTTAGTGCCATCTCTATTATCATGGGCTGATTCTGTCTATTGGAAAAGAGTTAATGAAGTGATGTTACTAAGTCCTGAACCCTCACTTGTACCTCTGTTAATACAGAGGGATTTTTATAAATCCACTTTATCTAGCTCTTGATTCCCAGACCAGCAAGAGCCCAGTGCTCAGACTTGAGTTTGTAGCCAGCCTTCCCTGTAGCTGTGACCAGTCAGTAGCACTGACTTTAGAGCTAATTTGAAAGCTAATCACTTTGAGATTACAAACTCTGGGCCTTTGGCCCAATTCAGTCTACCACTTGCTTTTGTAAATAAAGTTTTATTAGAACATAGACACATTCCTTTCCATATTATCTAACACACACTTCCTGCCACAAAGGCAGACTCAAGTAATTGTGACATTACTTGAGCTCACATAGCCCACAAAGGCTAAATTACTTCCTCCCTGGAACTTCACAGAACATTTGTCACTTTAAAAATTTGTTTTACATGAAGTCAAGAACCACCAACATTCAAGTATCCCAAGTGTCAGGGTTGCTATTGCTGTGATGAAACACTGTGACCAAAGCAACTTGGGGAGGAAAGGATTTGTTTGGCTTACACTTCCACATCACTGTTCATCATCAAAGAAAGTCAGGACAAGAACACACACAGGGCTGGAATCTGGAGGCAGAAGCTGATACAGAGGCCTTCAAGGGGCTTCTTAATGGCTTGCTCCCCATGGCTTGCTCATCTGGCTTTTTTCTAGAACCCAAGACCTCTAGCTAAGAGGTGACACCACCCAGGATGGGCTGGGCCCTCCCCATCAATCACTAATTATGAAAATGCCTTACAGGCTTGCCTACAGNCTGATCTTATGGAGGCATTTTTTCAATTGAGATTCCCTCCTCTCGGATGACTATAGCTTGTGTCAAGTTGACATAAAACTAGCCAGCACACTAGGGAAGCAAGAATGTGCCAAATCATATGTCCATCCTACATGAACTCATTTCCAACTTGAACTTAAAGCTTGGCCTCTTGCTTAAAACAGGACTTAAAGACATACGGGGAAAATGAGGAAGGAGGTTGTATTGTAAGATACATCTGGTGACAGGGACTGATTTTGGACAAATTGCNTTTGGTAGAGTCTGGGTAGAAGCCTGAAGCCAGGGCACTTATTAAAGGATAGTTTCCTCAGATAAAATGTCTGCTTCATAGATGTACAACGTGGCCCAAATGTTGAAACACATGTTATTCACAGAAACCTTGTAGGCTATGAGAGAAGTCTCATTTTCTCCAACTCTAGAACCAGGTGTGAGGTATGGAGGAGGCCATCCTCTAAAGACAAGGGTAGGCTTACACAGGGTCACCTAGCATTCTGTCTGGACTTCCTAGAGACACATGGACAACCCCCACCTCCAGCCTCTCCTGCTGTGACCTACAGCACTGCCTTAGCCACAAGATTATTATCTCTACCTTTGAATAGTCCTGGAGTTTGGTTGTTTTGCTTTTCTGTTTTTGCTTATCTAGCTACTTATTCTCATAAAATGAGCTATAAGGTTAGCATAGTTGTGCATGCCTGTAATCCCAGCCTTGGGGAGGTAGAGGCAGGAGGATCAGGAATTCAAGGTCATCTTCAACTTCACAGTGAGTTTGAGGCCAGTTGGGCTACATGAGATCCTGTCTTAACCCCCCCCCAACACACACATATATTCAGTGCACAATATCACTTAAAACAAATAGAGAAACTAAATAAAGGTTGTCACGAGAAACNACAATAAATGTACTGAAATGTTTTTCAGAAGTATAACCAAAAACATCAAAATTCAATTTTGCCACACTCTATGCCATTAGAGTTAAGGATATTGGATCCCAGCTTAACAGAAATTGCATTTAATAGACAGCAGTATAATAAAAATATGCATAAGAATCTTGGGTTGCAGGAGACAAGCATCAGAATGACCCCCATTATAGTCACAGTAGCTATGTGTCAGGTGCAGGGTTTTGGTGAATAAGTGGNGAAGAACAGGGAAGAGATGCAGAAGTTCAATTTCNTGCTTCCAGAGGTACTTCCCAAGGCAGGGCAGTTTGTAAGACAGACCTCAGGGCTTTGTGTTGGTTCACAGGAGTTCACTGTATTGTGTGTGCTGCATGCCTCACTGTGCAGATGGTGGAGGAGCAGAATGAGACCAGGGTTGGGGGTGGGGTACAATGTACCCATGAAATGCGAAGAAGCAAGGCCATACACAGTAATAAAGCAGCAAATACCAAATGTGCTTGGTANAGATGTAGAAATATAAAGTGGACAAGACAAGTAAAGGTCACAAAGAGCCTTCTGGATGTGTTTGACTATTAATTTGATTTCCCTGGGAGTCCCTTCCAGGTTGGCAATTGAGATACAGTTGTGTTTCTCCCACNCACTGCAGCCACACTGAAAAGCACATAAGGTCTGCACTTCCAATAGAAAGTGTTTCCAAGCCACTGGGATGGTCCAATGTGGGCACTTCCTGTTTGGGTCCTNNGAAGACATTTGTTCTATGGGTCTGAATTGCTTGATTGTTTGGGGACTCTGATGTTTCCATGAAGATTGACATGCCTGCCTTTGTTCCAATGTTCTCCCCTCCCCTACAGTCTTCCATTACCAAGTCAAGATTCACTTTTCTGGGACTGAGAGTGACACTCAGCTCAACCAGGCCTTCGTGATTTCTCTGTATGGCACAGTGGCTGAGAGTGAGGACATCCCCTTCACTCTGTGAGTAGCTGTGGGCACACCTCCAGCCTGTAGCTAGGTCACAGCCTTGCTCCTTGCCAGAGCCCTTAATCTGGAAACAGAAGTGCACCCCCACCCCATCCCCCAAAAAAGAAACTCCACTTGAAGAAATTAGAATTTAGCTGGGTGTGGTGGGCCATGCCTTGAAATTCCCGCATTCAGGAGGCAGAGGCAGGTGGATCTCTGTAGAGTTCAAGGCTAGCCTGGTCTATACAGTGAGTTTCAGGACACGAGGGCTATGTAGAAACTCTGTCTCAAAATACCAAAAGGAAAAAAAAAAGAAATTGGAATTTAAAAATGGAAGTCTTGCACCATNTCATATGAGAAACTACTGTTTTCTAATCTCTGTTTTATTTTTGTTTACTCTCTACTTAGTGTTTCCTTTCAACATTCCAGGTCTTTATTTCTTTTGTTAAAAAAAGAAGCAGTGACAAAATAGTTAAGTTCCCCAAAAAGAGTTGACATTATGAAGCAGGGATGTAGCTAGGAAGTGGTGCACTTACCAAACATTTATGTGTGGTTCCAGCATCACCAAGGAAGAAAGAAAGAACAATTATAACAGGAAGCTACTCTACAACATAGACAGACAGACAGACAGATAGATAGATAGATAGATAGATAGATAGATAGATAGATAGATAGATAGANAGANAGACAGACAGACAGACAGACGGGTAGACAGATAGATAGACAGACAGATAGATAGGTAGACNTGTAAATATACAAAATGTTATAGGTAAAAAGCCCAAGATAAAGTATTACTCCTTAGTTTTGATTAGGGAAAATTTCATGATACCTTTTAATAATTGCTAAATGAACATATCTTCTAAAACACACAATGACTGTGAAGCGGCTGAGCAGGACACACATATACCAGTCATAATGTTGGTTGCTAGAACTTTCCATGCAAGGAAGGCAGTGAGGAAATAATTTTCCATGGCTACAGTTACAAGGATTAGGATGGTTTCTTTTGCAATGTATCTTGAAGAAATATTCAATATAATATTTTTAAAAATTTAAGTGTGGCATATTTATTATCATGGAACACAAAATACCACAAACTGAGTATTAATTAACATTGAATCAAAGGTCATGTGAGTTATGACTCATAATGTCAGTAAAATCAATACAGCCTCTAAAAATTAGAATTCTTGAAAAGTAGGTAAAGCATGATGAAAATAGAGCTAAGTAGAGGACTGAATATATGCTCTGTAATTAAGTAACATGTTCACATNTATAAATTAAAAAGGAACACATGGAAATAGAATTGGCTAACAGACATTTTTCTCTTAAGAGCTGTACTGAATAGTTTATCATGTTAGGAGGAGGTCTGGAGCACGGGAAAGGGGTGTGGGATCTTAAGATAGGGCAAAGGCTGCTGACACACATTTGGACATGTTTTGCATTTTAAAAACATCATCCAAACAATAAAGCTATTTACATCTAGGGAGGAGAAAAGGCTGATTCCTAAAAGTAACCGAATTTGTGAACGTTTCGCTCAGGCCTGAGGTCTCCACAAACAAGACCTACTCCTTCTTGATTTACACGGAGGTGGACATCGGGGAGCTGTTAATGATGAAGCTGAAATGGAAGAGCGACTCCTACTTCATCTGGTCAGACTGGTGGAGCAGCCCTGGCTTTGTCCTGGAGAAGATCCGAGTGAAGGCGGGCGAGACTCAGAAAAAGTAATTGACCACAATGGCCCCCACACACCCTGCCCGGCTTCCTGTCNCTGCCTGGGGGTACCGTTCTGGAGCCTTCAACATGCGGGTGGAACTTTAGGAAGCCCTCTCCTCAGTCCTGTGGGACCTAGTTAATTATTCCAGAAATGATTCAGGAATATTCTTTCATGGTCACATGGAGGAAGGAGGACAGGTTGAGCACCAGTCATTCTTGGGACTGGAAGGAAGGGTTTGGATTTGAGGGGTTTTTTTCCTTTCAGATCTTGGAGTAGTTGCATTTTTTATATAAAGAGATATCTTGGAGATGGGACCAACTTGTGTTTCCCATTGCTCTTGCACACACAGTCTGAAGGTAATCTGTACATTTTCAGTGACTGCATTTTGACTACAATGTACCACATGTGGTCAGGTGTGGAATTTCCCACTTGGTATTCAAAAAGGCTTAGATTTTGGAACATTTGAGAATTTAGACTTTTGGATTGGGGATGCTCAGCCTGTAATATTTCTGGATTTCAAGTAAGGAACATATACTGAACTGGCCACAGTTGTTTGGAATGAGAGCTGGGATCAGAAGCAGGCAATCTCAGTACTCATCTAACAGTATTTCTTATAAGCAGAAAATAGCTACAAAACATGGAACAAATCTTAGAAATGCTAGCATCTAAGGGTACAAAACATGGAACAAATCTTAGAGATGCTAGCATCTAAGGGTACAA
>LZPO01018470.1:0-13183 GCA_001675575.1 Neotoma lepida | reverse complement strand
ATCTAAGGGTACAAAACATGGAACAAATCTTAGAAATGCTAGCATCTAAGAGTACAAAACAGGGAACAAATCTTAGAGATGCTAGCATCTAAGGGCACAAAACATGGAACAAATCTTAGAGATGCTAGCATCTAAGGGCTGAAAGAAACTCTTCAAGAAGCTGCAGTCTCAGCTCAAGCCCCCACATATCTATAAAATGATTTGCATAAAGGGCCCCATAGAACTGAATTCTTCATACACATGTTCAGGGATTTTGCAAGCATACCATTGATAGAAACAACTCTTTAAAGTAGAATTGAGAAATTATTTCTTTTTTTGCTGTTTACCTTTATACACAAACTTTTAAGACATGCTACGGATAGAAAAACTCTGCAGATCCTTTGTTCCCAAAGCAGTTGAAGGCTGTTGCCCTAATTCTCTNACAGCAATACTAAGGGGTGGTTCTGTAACTCCTCTACTGGTCAGACCTTCTGAGTGAGACGTGACCCCAGTGGCACACTTAACTATCGGAAATACCGCCACAGTTAACTAACGTGATCACGTAGGGTTTAAATGGCCTTGATCAAACACGCANTTTCAACAGCTGTTCTTATTGTCCCACGTAGCATGCTCACATCTGCTTTCTCCTACAGGGTCATCTTCTGTGCTAGGGACAAAGTGTCTCATTTACAGAAGGGAAAGGACGCCGCAGTGTTTGTGAAATGCCATGACAAGTCTCTGAAGAAGTCTGGCTGGTGAGCATCTTGAACCACAGCTCTCTAAGCATCCTCTTAAAGTGGCCTCTACCCATCTCTTAACCCTGCAGCTCTTGTGGTCCCTGTCTTTAAGGTGTCTCTCTAGCCCTTCCTTCTTATCTATGCTCATTTGCTTTTTTCTAATGCTTTAATACTCTGTTTTTCTTTCTCACCTTGCTGATCTTCATCCCAGATACACAGTTAAATTTTACTTTAACTCTTGACCTGCCCACAAGTCTTCACTTCTGCATTTCCCACTACAGCAATTCTGTTAGCTGCATAGATGCTTTCTGAAGTAGGGACCGTGTGGATTCATCTGTGGGTTCAACTCCTCTCAGGATGATATATCCAGGGACGAAAGTGTCTCATTTCAGCTGTGGCCATATAGTGACATACTCTCTCTAATNGCCACAGACTGCAGGACACAGGACCACAGGGGAGACTAAACTGTGTCAAATCCCCAAAGATGGGGAGCAAATGGAGAAAGAGTGCAGGAAACCGTTCTCCTATCTCAAAACAACTGCTGGCTCGTCCTCCATGACCTCCAGGGCTAATCCACTTGGCAGCTGGCAGCAGAATCTTTCCAGCACGTCAGTGCTAAGTGGAGATCAAGCATGTGACCTTCCATCTCCTCTCCCAAGTTCTCAGGATGTGCTGTTTTCATCCCTCCCCTCCCTCCCCTGCCAGACGCCAAGTGCTAATGGGTGACACATTAAAGGAAGAATATTAGATAGTGCCACAAAGGCAGTGACACAGAGACAACAGCAAAGGCTGGTCATAGAGTCACTGGGAAATAGAAAAAGCATTTGCTTTTGCCTTATCCTGATTCCTAGATTATTATAGACAGAAATATCAAATAAAGATTGCCTCTTCAGAAAGAGAAAATTAAAGACCCTATGTGGAATACCTCCTTTAAAATGTCTACTTAAATATAATTTATATGTGCTCACTATGGATAGATGAGGGAAAACAGACAAAAACAGTAAAACCAATAAGACCTTATCGATAACATTTGACGTGTGATTAACTCTTTGATTTATGTCCTTTCTCACTATACGTATATGACATTTGTATGTTTTCATATCACAAACATAGAATTATGGCAATGAATGAAAAGAAGAGGCCATATGGATCCCAAACACTGCTGTGAATGCCCAAGAGGACCTTGCCATGGAGATTAGTTACCAGTATTAAGCTGGCAAAATGACTTTTAACTAAGGGGAGAAATAGCCACCAAACCATAAGTGCTTTGTCACTACAAATTGTGGATCCAAGGCAACTCCAGTATAAAAATTTAGATATGCACATGAATATACTTATATATACCTACCTTCCCCCACCCCATCTGTAACATTAAGTAGATACATGAATATAAAAATAAAGTGCCCTTTAATAAATATAATAAATATAAATATAAATATAAATATAAATATAAATATAAATCCAAAACCTGAGGGAATAACCTCAACTGTTTATGAAGCATTCCGGTCAGACTGTCTATAAGAAATGATCTACAAAGGTCTAACGATGCACCATTGTCTACTCCTAGGGTTTCTGAACAAAAAATACATAAGCAGCCATTTCTTGCAATGCACTTTAAATTTAGGAGGTCATTATGAATCAGACTAACAATACTCTTCAGGGGTTTCAGCTCACAGGCTCTCAGCCTGCTGTCCCCTGTTAACCCCTCAAAAGGCGCATATTCCAAGAAAAGATGAGGCAGCCTTTTCATTATGTTTAGAGCGTAAGGAAAGCTTTGTGACTTTTGCCATCAAATGACCCAGTCTTCTGAAAATGATGCTCAAATAGGGGTCTATATATATGCATCAAGTGTGTCTACTGCCTCAGGGGACCACTTCCCCAGATCTAGGATCTGCATCTCCTAAGCTTTGTTCTGAATGTCAGTTGGATACTTCTTCATCATGACAGTGGTGGGGCGGGCAAACATCTGTAAAAGGCAAAGCAGATGATAAATTGCCTTTTTCTCTTCTTCCTCAGACACCAGACAAACCAACAAGAGAAGAAAGCACATGAGTTCCTTGAAGACTGAAGTAAACAAAGTAAATTTTATAAAAAAAAAAAAAGAAAAAAATACCCTTGTTCGGGTGTTTGAAAGTGGGTTTCCCTGAGCATTAATCCCAGCTCTATCTTGTTAGTTAAATTAGAAGACAGGCTCAAATACTAAAAAGTGGCTAATACCAGGTGAGGAGTCTCGTGGCCAATAGCATGTCTTCCAGCATCAGAGGACAGCAGATAGGAGAAGCATGGTGTCTTTTGTCCCTTAAGAAGGAATCATTTGTTCCCAATAAACAAGACTCCTTCGTGTGACCTGTTTGGTCATGGTTGAACATTAGTGAGGGCCTCTTATTTCGTTAGAATCCTGAGACCTTTTCAAATTTTTCTCCAAGTCTAATATAGATAATGTTTTGTGGCATGAGTCAGATCTATTTCTTTAGCAGCTGAAACACCTGGCCTTTGTAACTAGTTCCTCTACCTTTGGGATGAAGCCAAATAGCTAACTAACTAACTAACTAAATAGTAAGCAGGGGTGTATGGCTTAGCAAAAGCAATGGAGGCCAGAGCTCATGAAATCCTGAGCCTTGGTCCCACCATGACAAAGTACAAGTCAACAGAGATATAGAACTAACTGAGTAATTCTTAATAGACTTGAATTTTTATGGCTTAATCCCTCCATCTTTTAAAAGTTTGTCTTATATTTTAATATTGTTCTTCNGTAGATGTTGAAAATGTCACCTTATAATTCAGATGCCACATAAATTGAAATGAAAGAAAATAGTGCCTAGTTTGATTTTACTTTCATTTTTTGCTTTTTGGAGGAAAAGTCTCATTTGTCCCACTCTGTAGCCAGGCCTGACCTAGAACTCAACTATTTTTTTCAGGTTTGCCTTGAACACTCAATGATCCTCCTGCCTGAGTGCTAGGATTATTGGCATGAACCAAGCCTGGCTTGATACCATAATTTTATTACCAGATTTTTCCTATTTGTTTTCATCAACTTGAACACATTCAGTAGCCAATCGTTAGCATTTAGTTTGAGACTCCTCGGCCATGCCTTTGTCACACTTCTAACAAATCACATCCATTTTTAGTTTAGATGTGATCAAGTTCAAATTCTGCATCACGCAAAGTACAAACTTTAGATCAGGACCATTTTACCACATGAAAGTTGAAATTACTAGGAAATGTGCTCATCGATGCTTGTAAGTTGTGTACAAAGAAGGGGTTGTCAATTGCAATAGCCACAGGAAGTACCAGGTGGGTTGCCACTGTTTTGTTTTACTTTAAAAAAAAAGAAAAAACTAATCAAGAGTGAGTGAACAATTATTTATGAACTAGATCTCATATTTTCAGAATATTTTTACTATGTATTAATACAAAGTGATAAAGAAGTTCTATGCCAGAGGCTATTGGCTGGGAACACAAACTGTGAACCGTGTGGGTGTCTGAACACCTACCCACATGTGAAGCACCACAAGGGTAATTGTCATTCAATGTCATTTGCAAAGGAAAGAGTGAAGGGATGTCCTGGAAAATGTCAGAGAAGTAGTTCCAGATATGCTGAAATGTTAGCACTTGCTAGGAGAAGGATGGTTGTACCTATGTAATATAGGACAAGAGTGACTGAGTTCATCAGACTTGGAATCAATTCTAACAATAAAATGATGTACAATTTGTCACTGGCACCGCCTTTATTGCAAGTCATTGACTTCGGGTTTCAATCAAGGGCTCACAAATTTAAAAGATCCAGCCAACCTGTGCATAGCACTGGACATTCTGGCTTCTAAAGACATATGTATATGCATACACATATATGTATATGTGTATATGTATACACATACATATGTATCTCAACGATGCTTTGGCTTTACATTTTATTTATTAGCTGTAAATATATGTATGGATGTGTAAGAGAGCTTGTAAACACTGGAAGGGCTGTTGTGGCTATCCGCAGTGTAGATTTGTGGTGCTAACTTTGTGTCCGTCTCCCATCAGTGACGGTCTGTCTCACTGAGCTAACTTAACTTGGTGAAATAGTACAATGAAACAGGCTTTCAAAAGAGGAAAAGAAATTCATCTATGTGAAGAAATGGAATCTACTTTTAATAAAATTGACAACATTTCACCATGATACCAAGTCATCATTTTGTATCTTTTTAGCCCTTCTAGAGTCTAGGCAAGTTAGATTTACTCTTAGGACAGATTTGGCCAGCAAATTTTGACTGAGTAACCACAGTACTTGCTAAGTCATGGAAGTAATGTAAGTTTCCCATTAGATGCGTGCCTGATCATCTACTAAAATCAAATGAATCAAATCGATTTCAACTCATCTCCTCTAAGACAGTGCACATGTCTAGACTTCCCAGTACGTTATTGCNACACTGTAGATACCAAGAAGTTCATCACATCNCCATCTTTCTTTTGTTTTCACACTGCTCTAGATAGGACTCCCTGTCTGTGGACTAAGCATGTGTGCAGATACACAGACAATGGGGACAGTGCAGGAATCCAGAGTTGCTACAATGATTGCTGACATGTGGTATTAACATCGTTGCATAGTCTCCTCCTCAAAGATCTGTGTGACCAAGAGCATGCTGAAAAAGCCATGGCATCTCCTTCTAAAACTCAGGTTACGAAGGACTTCAGCTTCCATTGGGATCTCTCTGTCTTGGAGCACTCTAGAGAGGACCGTGTGGCACCAACTGGAGCTCAGAACTCACTGTGAGCGTATGAGTAATTTGAGANAGCCCCCTCACATCCAGTCAAGCTTCATGGGCAGAAGCTGGTGAGCAACAGCTTAGTTACCACCTCAGGGGAGACCCTGACCCATCCCAACACTCCAGGATTCCTAGCACACAGAGACTGTGAATACATGTTTTCACCTGTCAAATTTGGGGCTAGCTTTTTATGCAGCCATAAATGACAAAGACACACAGTTTGCTTTATCTGTTTAATTTATTCCTTGTAAGTCAAACATTTACAAGTCCATATTTTAAAAGAACCAGGGAAGGTTATGCTTTGAAGATTACACGTATCTCTGTACCTTTCATTTAGTATTCTGAAAAACAATAATTGTCAGCACTAGAGGTTTAATTTTCATCACTTTCTTTTCCATCCTTTTTTGTTAGTATAGAACACAGTTTATTACAGAGTAAAGTGGGATACTCTCCAGGGGGTGGGAGTAGACAGTAATCAAAGATACCATGTTGTGTTGTATACTTCTGTTGGGGAGGTGTGGACAAATGTGTACTTGCTCCAGATAGGAACTAAAAACAGACCAAAGTAGAAATACTACAAATTCAACTTAAACCGATGAGTTTACTATGGTTACTTTCAGTAGTAGGGGTGAGGGCTTACGTACAGGAGCTTGGGTGACTGAAGGGCAGCTACATCCCTGGAAAAGCACTCCAATAGAGCGGACAGCTCAGCAAAGTTGCAATCCTGGGACTCTGAATGACTTGTAGACAGCTAAGCAGGTNGGAGAGTCTCCTTCCTCATCAGTCTTTACTACTTATATTAGCCTTGGGGGGGAAGAGGCCTTGCAGCTCTGCTAAGTTTCNGGATGCTCTTGAGCCCTGTGAGATTGTACTTCCTTAATCCTAAGAAGTCTTTCTTTAGGTTCTTGAGTCATACCAAGTTTCCCTTCAGGATGGAATNTTCCCTTTTGAAGGGAATTGCTACAGAACAGAACATTACCATAAGGTTTTTACTACACTTTTCACAGGATAGGATTGTTTATGGAGATATTCTTAAATCCAATGAGATTTGGAGCTAAGAACAGCCAACTGAATACATTTCCCTTCTTCCCATAGCACTGTCATCCAGAAAATTGCTTCCACACACAAGTGAAATTCTTGTGGTTTAGGAATTCCATGACTGTTAGTCGGCCTGCTTCTCCCCATCCTTCCAGGAGCATAATTACAAGTTGGTGGGTGGTCTTTTCTGTAGCATTGAGGACCTGTGGTCAAGTGTCCTTCAGCACAGGGGCTAAAGAGTGGAGTCTTTAAGGTGGGGTCTTCCTGGGATATACAAAGGTCTAGGTGAAGGGACAGAAAAGCCGGCTGGCATGGTGTCCCAAGTGCTAGCCAGGCTTACTGAATGCTTTCCCATGGTCCAGTCATTACACTGTGTGTGATAAATAAGCTGTCTCATTTAGCCTGGATGACTCAGCAATAGGGACATTCTATAGGAAGACAGTTGAACTCTCTCCCTAGAAGCCTGGAGGATGTGGCCCAGAAAAGGAAGCTGTGAAAGGAGAGAGAGTGCCTTCAAGCTCACTGCACTGCAGATGGGTTTCCTTTGTGATGCATGTTTGCACATAACTCCACAGGACAGCCTTTGTGCTTCCAGACAAGCGACAGCATTTGCCCCTTGCCAAGTCTGATGGAGGAGACTGAGTCTAGCACCAGTTTCTAGGCCAGTGATCTTCCCAGGATGCAGAATCCTTTACTGTTTGATTCCATAGCTACACCACCCCACCTTAACAGTGTTGTTAGCAATATACTATTTTCCTCTTTCTTCCTTCTTTTGTATTCTCCCCTTGGTGCTGCTGAGCAAACTTGAGGCCTTGTACATGTTAGACAGTCATCTGTCACAGCCATAATGCTCTTTGGGGGTAGGGGCAGTTACAAGACAGGGTTTCTCTGTGTAGCCCTGAATGTCCTGGAACTCACTCTGTAGCGCAAGCTGACCTTGAACTCATAGAGATCCACCTGCTTCTGCCTCCCAAGTGCTGGCATTAAAGGTGTGCACTGCCACTGCCAGGATCATAATGCTCATTTTTTTTATTTTAAATTTTTNTTCTTGTTTGGGGGTTTACCAAGCTGTTTGTCCTCAAACTCATGTTCCTCCTGCCTTTCTGTNCTTTAAACTGAGATTTAAAGTATGTGTCACCATGTTCAGACTTTCCCAAGGTCTTACACATGTCAAGTACACACTTTTACCACAGTACTACACCCCAAGTCTTATCATATTTTGCTTCTCTCTAGCCTTAAACTAATCTAAGCATGGTCTTATAAAATCTCTCCTGACATTTAGCGATGACTAAGTCACTAATATTTTAGACAGCACATCTATTTTGTTCATTAATCACATCATCCACTAAGTTATTCCTGTCCCACACTTCAGGAGGGCCTTATCTGCCCATCTCTCTCATCAGCACTAAACCTGCAGGCTGGGTATAAGAAATGCAGTGACAGTGCTTGGTGTCCTCACTGCCACTCTACCAACTTCATGTGGCTGCTTCAGGATACTAATTCATTCTGGCCAGGAATACTTGGCCTTGGCTTTGTAAGTGCTTTCCCACAGCGGAGCATGACTAGGGAGATAAAAATCCTCCACTTGATTCTCTCAAGTTTCTTATCAGAGATTGTGTTANGATAAGGCTGAGGGGAAAGCCCCACAAACATAGATTTATGAATAAAAGTTATCTCTAGAAAGAGTCATAGAAAAGACTTTACACCCACANTTGAAACACAANCCCTCCCAGCTATGTGACTTTGGCTTTTTGGAAACAAGTCAAAACAAGCAAAGAGATGGGCAGGAAGACAGAGGTACATAGCTTTACATACTCAAGCTGGTGTCGAACTTGCTGATGTCCGAGCTCCACTGGACTCCATCAACCTCTTTATCATGGAGAAGAAACGCAGACCTCAGACTGCTATAAGCCCAGGAAGGAGCTTGTTGCGTACTATGGAGAAGAGTATCCTTCTTGAAAAAGAGAAGAGGCTTACATCTTCATGCACAATACATCACTAGGAGAAGGAAACAAGCGAATGCTGGCTTTTTCTTAAAAGGGTACAGGAGAGGTGTTGGGAGGGAGGGAGGGAGGGAAACTGTCAAGAGCTGAAAGAATGATCGTTGAAGAAAGAATTAACAATGCTAGAGTTGAAAAATGAATCCTGTGTTGATTCAGATGAAAAGAAATTGATTCCCTTCAGAAAATATGGAAAGCCTGATTCTCATCTGTTTTGAGAAGCTCCTTCATGACCTGAATCCTCACCATGTGGAAGATGCAGGATTTGTCTGAATATAGATTGATAAAAGGGATGTTTACCTCTTTGGAGAAATTTAACAATCTACATTGTTAGAATATGGGTCAAATGGCCAAAAGGGGGAGAGGGGATATTCAGACATGCTGAAAGGATACTATAACTGACAGCTTGAAGGCTGCTAGAAATGCTGTCCATGAGGGACTGGGGTAATAGGGTTCAATAGATGAAGCACCTCTGGTGCATGCATAAGGACCTGTTTGGATACCCAATCCCAGCACTCTTACAGCAAGGTGAAAGTGGAGACTGGAGAATACCTAGAAGCTCTCAGGCCAGCTAGCCTGGAGGATTAAAGTGAGGACTGACACCTGAAGTCGTCCCCTGATTTCCATATGCATACAGCAGCAGTAACACACAGTACTATACGAACACACACACACGCACACACACACACACACACACTTTTTTTTTAGTACAAAGAGAAACGCTATTAACATTGATGCTGCTTTGTGCTTCTAGATGGCCATGCTGTTCAGTGCTGGAGCGGTAGAATGGTAGTGGACATGGAGNAAGCCCATGTAAATGTAATCTCAGTAGAAGGGACATTTAGAGTCTGAGAATTTGCTGACACGTTATTTACTGTTCCCAAGGTTCCTACTAACACTGCCTTTGACCTTAGGAAACAGTTATCAAATCTCAAACAAAATATGAGGAATCAGGTCAGCTTGTAGGTGCAGACTTGAACACAGGCAAGCCAAGGGTAGTAGCTGAAGTAGGCATGTGCGTTAATCACTATGCAAAGAAACAACCTCATTGTTCCTGTACTGTGACAGCTACAAACACGGCCCTGGCTGATNGGCTCATGAAGATGGAATGTCTTCTCACAAAGCTGCAATGAGGCTTTCCTGGTGCCATTTGAGTCACGAAGCTTCTATAGAGTGGTCTCCTTGGCACAGCTATGGAGAGTCTGTTCACACTTCAAATGATTTCCAAACATTTCTATCTCTTCAAATTCTGATTGTTTGAAATATTAACTATACTATTTTCAAAATTGCACAGAAATGTGTTCATATGACAAAAGCCCCTTTTACTTATTAGGCTGGCATTTTGACTAGCCNCAAGGATTAAAAAGTTATGTTAGAAAAGCATAATTATCTTTTCATCATTAAATATTTAATTGAAATCCAAATTTAAATAGTTTAAATATCTGACACTTGAAATAGTTTTGCTAAATGCTTTTCCAGGAAAAGTGACATTTCAGCTGGTAGAAAGGCAAGGTCATTGAAAAGAACCACAGGTGCAAAATGAGGACTACAAGAGAAGGCTGAAGTGAAAAGTTGGCTGATGGCCTGNAGACTGGGTGGGGAATTCAGGAGCCTCTGCTTACAATAAGGTAGTCATCCCAAACACTCAGNGGTCATTGTCATCTCACCAAAATTACTGTTTTCTGTTACATGACTCTGACAGATTGTACACAGTTGTTAATTTCTCAAATATACAAGCCCTGGAAGGTAAAGTTGTGAGTTTNTAAGATTTATACTTCAAAGACTTACTAGGTATTGTGCAGCAAATGGTAACAGGGAGAGGGAGAGAGAGAGAGAAAGAAGGAGGAGGTGAGGGAAGAGAAGAAAGGGAGTGAGGAGGGAGAGGGAGGGAAGAGAAGTGGGATGGGGTAGGAATAGTGTATGTATATATATATTGAGAGAATGATAAAATAGATAAAATAGATGCCAACCATGAACCAGAGGAGAAGAGGAGAAAAATGGAAGCCCACCATGACTAATGGGATCTTATGCAGTAAGAGAAAGTGTCTAACATCATTACAGCAAAGACTGTGATAAAAGTTTATGTGAAAAATGGTTTAAAAGTAAATAAATAATGCTATGGAAGATAAAATGAAGGAATAAAATATACNTAATTCAAAAAGGAGCAGAAAGGGGGAAAGGGAATTGTTTAATTCACAAACGAGACAAATGGAAAATAATTGCAACACAATGTGTCTAATCTAATCGTGTCCATCATGTTAATGCACTTATAATGAAGCCCAAATGAGATACATTCCAGCCTCGGAATCTCTTCCCCAGGTCTCCTCCCATGATCTGACCTTCTATCTACTTTTACACAGGATCCTCCACACATATCCTACGACTTGTTGTTCCTAACTCCTAACTTCAGTTTCAAGTTCTCTCTTCTTTGACTATCCTACTTCAGTCAAGCTAGTCTTTCTGCTCTAACAATTCCACAACTGCCAGGGAACTCCAGTTTGTCTGTAGCTTCCTTGTTGACTTTCATAGCCTCACTTTGGTCCTTAGTCAGTTTTAAGCCTGTTTGAATGTGTCTGGGCCACTTGCAAATTATCTATCAAAAATCTATTTTTAACAAAGTTTTCTTCTAGGGAAAAAGATCCAGAGCACACAGAAGTATGTCTGTTTCCGCTATGGTCTTGCAGCCCATACCCTAGGGAATAATGTATGAGGCTTGGACAGAGCAAACTATGACAATCAGAGGGTGACTTGGTAGCCATGGTACAGGACACAGTGACCCAGTATTTTTCCAGCAAGGTTGTTACGGTTTGGATTTTAACTGTTCCTCAAAGCTCAGATAGTGAAGGCTTGGTCCTCAGTGAAGCAATGCTCAGAGATGAGGGCTTTGAGAGCTGCTCTGGCCTCATGAATGAATTAATTCACTTATAGATTCATGACTTAATATGTGTAAGGAAGGGATTTTCTTATAAATGCAGGATCTTGCTTTGCTTTCCGGAGGCCCATGAGATGAGCAGCTCTGTCTCATTATGAGCTTCCTGCCATGATACTCTGCCTCACCTCAAGTCCAGAAACAACAGTCAAGAGTGTGGACCAAAACCTCTCAAGCTGTGACTCAAAACAAAGCTTTTCCCCTTGAAGCTGATTTTCTAGAGCACTTTGTCACAATGACAGAAAGATGGCTAACAGAAAGCTTTTTATTCTTTTGTATGTACATGCATATGAATGTGTATAAGCAGTATATGCATATTTGTGTGTGTGAGGATGAATGTGAGTGTGTGTGTGTATGTGTGTGTGTGTGTGTGTATGTGCTGTGTGTGTGTAGGCCCAAAGTTGACATCAGGTGTCTTCTCCAATAGCTCTCTATTTATTGAGGCAAGGCTTCTTACCTCCCAAATGTCACCATACCTGGCTGGCTTTTCCATGAGTGCTGGGGAATCCAAACCCTGGTCTTCACAGCAGCATGACAGCTACATCCACTAAGCCATCCCTTCTCTAACTGGCATTTATAAGATTCAGTGGCTTGAATGAGGAATCAGTCAATAATCCTTTACACTTCTGGAACATGGGCAACCCATTGGTAGTGGGCTAAGTGAGTGGAACTAACAACTTGGATGAAGGAAGTAAAGTGCAAGACCAATTCAAATTGACAGATACTTACCTGGTACCCTCTATATCAGGCAGAGTAAGGTGCTAGCATCGCATTACCTCTTGCAGCTTTGCACAGACACAGGGAAGTATATAGGGGAGCTGGACCAGAGCAGGTCTTCACATGCTTCATGTGCTCAGAAGGAAATGTCTTTCGGCAATTTGTCTGCCCAGAGTGGTATCTTTGGTTAAGTTACACACAAATGCTACACATGCTGAAACTAGACTTAATTATTGCGCTGGGCATCATGTAAATTACTAAAGAAAGACTTAAAAAGGTTGAAGACTCCCAGGAAACTAGAAGAATAAAACTGTGCGGTTATTTCAGTCTGGTGTTGCTGCCACCATTCTGCTTCCAGAGATGAATGCTTGTCTCTGTCTCACCATCTCAGATGAGCAGCAGGTCACCTTGATGGCAGTGACTCTGTCACTCATCTGCTTCTCTTTTAAAAAGAGACTTGGGCCATCAAGATGGCTCGAGTGTAAAGGCACTTGCTGCCNATCCTGGGACCCTCATGGTAGCAGGAGACAAGTGACTTCCACATGCTGTTCTGTGACTTCCGCAAGTGTGCCACAGTGTGCACATGTGCATACACACACACATATACACACACACATATACACACACACACACAGAGAGAGAGAGAGAGAGAAATAAAACATCTTAAATAGTCTCAAAAGAGTAAAAAATCAAATGTATTTACATTTTCAGTACTATCTGTTCAATGACCCAATAAATAAAAGAATAATATCTACTATGATAAGTACTTTTTGAATACTGACTAACATACAGAAATGAAATTTTCATTTCACTATGTTCTACACATAGTGGGAATAATTGAAACTGATGTGTGTACTCATTCTTCCTGGGAACAAGACATGTAAGATGTTCTAAAAATACATCGCTTGATTCATTAGAGTGAGTTTCTCAATAATGTAACAACTGTGAATATTATTAGCAGTAGGAAGCATTTCTCCTATATGTTCTAAAAAAGGAAGGAAATATCAGGAACTGAGATATTGTGCCTCC
>LZPO01018469.1:0-12061 GCA_001675575.1 Neotoma lepida | reverse complement strand
GCATGCACTTGCATGGTGTGTTGTATGTGTGGTTGTGTTGTATTACTTTTAGTGTGAGTGTGTGAACATGTGTGCATATGTGTAGAGACCAGAAGTTGATGTCTAGTATATTTCCTTGGTTGCTCTCCACCTTATGTTTGGACAGGGTTTCTCACTGATCATGAAGCTAGGCTGACTGAGCCTCTGTATCCCCTACCCAGTGCTGGGGTTATAGGTGTGCATTACCACACAGCTTTAAACACAGGGACCCAAACCAGATCCTCATTCTTGTGTGGCAGGCAGTTTAACTATTCAGTTGTTGCTGTGTTGCTAATGGTTGCTAATCCACTGTTGCTGATGACAAGACTAACATTTCTGTGTTTTTGGTTCTCAAGAAACTGAACACCAGGAAAAGTCAATTTAATATACATCTGTTTAAACTAGATTGTCCTGAGTTACTACCCTCTGGTGAAAGAACAAATGATAGCAATATCTACCATCTTCCAAGTTTATAGTTTACTTTTCAACCCTACTATGAGGATAGTAATTTTTAAAAGCACATTTCAAGATTTTCTCCATGGCTTATAATTCATCTTTGCAATTTTAAAGGGTTTTCCTTTGAAGACCTATCTGATTTTGACTTTTGTTGTTATTTTTGATAATTTTTCTCATTGATTTCTCTTCATCTATCTTAACACCCTTAACATAGCTAGTCCTTATTTTACTTATTCTGTTGGTGACTCACAAAGTCACAAATACCTCTTATCAACTCTGTGAACCTAGCAGTTTTTACAAATTTGAAACTTTACTTCAAAATAAATATGTTTCATATTTATCATAAATTTATTAAAATATAGGATGAGCATTTGAATCAGCATTAATTATATCAGTGGTCAGTCCATTAATAAACATTATGAGCAATCTTATGACTAAAATCCTCAGATAATGGATCAAACATATAGGATCTCATGTAACTTCTCTCCACAGACTCTTTCTGGAAGCTCCCACGATATTTTCTTTAACTTCATTGTGCTTTGAAATTTCGTGGAGCTCTTTCTGGCTATTGGTCTTTGTGACTTATTATGGTCAGCACTCATCTATTTCAGTTTCAAGCCAGGCATCTTCAGCATACAGGCACTGGTTTTTCCATTCTTGTTTTATCTGACATATCTCATTGCCTTGCCTTCTGTCTTAGTTAGGGTGATGAAACATCATGAAAGCAGTTTTGGGAGAAAAGGTTTTATTTGGCTTACATTTCCACATCTTAGTCCATCATTAAAGAAAGGAGGGACAGGAACTCAAACAGGGCAGGAGCCTGGAGGCAGGAGTTGATGCAGAGGCCATAGGCGGGTGCTGCTTACTGGCTTGTTACTCATGGTTTGCTCAGCCTGATTCCTTATAGAACCCAGGACCACCAGTCCAGGAGTGGTACCACCTGTAGTGGGTTGGGCCATTCCATATCAATCATCAATCAAGAAAATGCCCCACAAGCTTGCCCACAGGCCAATCTGGTGGGGACATTTTCTTAATCAAGGTTTCCTCTGCAAAATGACTCTAGCTTATGTCAAGTTGACATTAAAAACTAGCCTGCACAGTGCTAATTAGCAAGCTGATTAAATCTTTATTGGTGGTGTGGCATTTAGAGCCAGATATTTAGAAAGTAACATGAGATCTATGTGAGGGCTTATTAAAGGAGTAGCAGAATTTTAACCCTGTAGATAGCACTATTGCTTGAAGTTAATCGGAAGGGTGGACATGTTCAGCTTTACAGCTGAGTNCTTTCTAACAGGGGCTCTACATAACATATCCCAGGACATGATGTTGTNTATCTGTGTCTTCTGNATTGAAACATTCCTTCCTAGAAAGGAGGCTTATGTGTGTTAGGAAGCAAAAACAAAATTTACAAGGCTGGGAAAGCTCCTGAAACTTCCAAGATTCACAAGCCTGCCTCCCCACAGTTACATAAGGCAAAGCAATTTCTAGGGAGGAAAAATACTTACACGTTTTTTAGGGAGATCTAGGGNCGCAACTTTCATTGATCATCACTCANGCTGTGTGGTCTTTATNCTGAGATGACTGTCTTTGAACTGCTTATGCTTTATAACTTATCCCGATAAACCCACTGGTTCACTAAGCTGGTCTCAGCTGGAATCCTTCCTTTGGTGTGTTCTAAATGTCTTGACTCTGATAAGTAGACATTTATTCACATGCCCTTGGGAAAAGTTGACCACACAGGGAGTGGTCAACATTTACTCCTCTGTGTGACAGATAGTCAAAGTTCAAATATGTGATATGAAGAAACCTTTGTTAAAATGTAAAACTTANCTCAATTTTAATAATTAAATTATTGAAAATGAGCCCAAGATTAGCTTTACTTTTGATACTTTTTCCTTCCATTTTGATGCCTACTGGTTCTCATGAGTTAGAAGAGATAATAATGCTTCTTCCACATGTTAAATGTTAAGAAGTTACTTTGTGCCTGGCTGTGGATCTCTGCATNTGCTTCCATCAGTCACTGGAGAAAACCTCTGTGATGACAGTTAGGATATTCACCAATCTGATCACTGGGNTAAGCCAGTTCAGTTCAGGCACCTTCTCCACTATTTCTAGTAGTCCAAGCTGGGGTCATCCCTGGGGATTCCTGGGAACTTACCTAGCACCCGGTTTCTCTCTATCCCCATGATGTCTCCCTCTATCATGGCATATCTTTCACTGCTTTCCCACTCCATTCCTGTTCTAGCTCGACTATCCCATTCCCTTATNTTCTCATCCCCCATCCCCTACCCTCCATTGCCCACTCCTCATCCCTAGTTTACTCATGGAGATCTCATCTATTTCCCTTTCCCAGGGCGATCCATGCTTCCCTCTTTGGGTCTTCCTTGTTAGCTAGCTTCTCTGGAGTTGTGGGTTGTAGCCTGGTTATCCTTTGCTTTACATCTAGTATCCACTTATGAGTGAGTACACACCATGTTTGTCCTTCTGAGTTTGGGTTACCTCACTCAGGATGATATTTTCTAGTTGTATCCATCTGCCTGCAGATTTCATAATGTCATTGTTTTTCTCTGCTGGGTAGTACTCCATTGTATATATGTACCACATTTTCTTAATGTACTTTTCAGTTNAGGGTCATCTACCTTGTTTCCAGGTTCTGACTATTAAGAATAATGCTGCTATAAACATAGTTTGCGCATGTGTCCTTGTGGTATGATTGAGCATTCTTGGGTATGCCCAAGACTGGTATAGCTAGGTCTTGAGGAAGATTGATTCCCAATTTTTGCCATACTGTTTTCCACAGTGGCTGTATAAGTTTGCACTCCCACCAACAGTGGAGGGGTATTCCCCTTGCTCCACATCCTAGGCAGAGCTCCAGGAGTCCAGCTGGGTAGAGAGAAGAGGGATTCTATGAGCAAGTGCATCAAGATCATAATGGGGAAACCTGNAGAGATGTCCAAACCAAACTAGTGGGAACTCATGAAAGTTGGATTAATAGCTTTGGAGCCTTCATGAGACTGGACTGGGCCCTCTGCATTGGGAGACAGTTGTATAACTAGATCTGCTTGGAGGGCCCCCTGGNTGTGGGATCAGAATCCATCTCTGGTGCATGACTGGGCTTTTTGGAGCCTACTACCTATGATAGGACACCTCAGCAGCCTTGAGGCCAGGGGAGAGGCTTGGATTTGCCTCTATTGGATGTGCCTTGCCTTCTTGTAGTGGGGGAGGGGGATAGATTGGGAGGGGTAGGCTGGGGGGAAGAGGGAAGAGGGGGGATCTTTGAATGATGTGTAAAATGAAGGGAAAATTTTCATAATAAAAAATTTTTACTTTGTTAATCTAGTGTCTTGTTCTTGAACCACTACCAGGATTCCCCAGATGCTCAAATTGTAAGAGAGCTTGGTTGTGTGAAGATCTGTAGAGCTCTGGAGGTGGCTTGCCTGAGGTGGAGTAAAAGCATCAGGACAGAAGAAAAAACTCTAGCCACATCTTGGCTCAGATACTTTCTACCTAAGCTGTGAAATCTGACTGAAAGGGTATGAAGAATAATAGGATCATGTCTCTAAACAACACACAAGAAAGTAAGATGTTAATATTTTTATATTCACTTGGGAATTTCTGTGATCTCAGTAGGAGAAAGAAAAAGAACATGCCATTTTATGTCTTCCGCTGACAAGTTAATTGACTAAGGCTTCCATAATAAAACACNATAGACTATGGGAGTGAAATAAAAGATATTTATTTTATCACAATTATAGGGAGTAGAAGTTCAAGATCAAGTTTTCAAGTTTCAGGCACATCCCATTCAGTGTGTGGTGAGGGCTGTCTTCATCTCTTGTAGATGGTTGTCTTTGTGGTGTGCCCTCACATGGCCTTTTCTCACTGTGCACGCAGAGGAAGAGTAAGCTCTCCTTGCTATAAGGACACTAGTCCTATCAGCATCCTATCTTCATCTAACCTTTCTCATTCTAGCTATAACTTTCAGCATATGNAATTGGGTGGGGGGGCAGGGGGCCATAATCATTCAGTTCACAGCACCGGGGAAGATTGCCTCCATCTAGCACCTACAGAATCTGCAGCTGCAGATTCACAAATAGCAGTGCCTCCAATGAGGTATCACATAAGCAAAAGAACCAGGTGCTGAAGATTTGCAGCCCAGAATTTCTTAAGTAACTTTCGACAAGATACTTCCATACTTGGCCAGTTCTTGGAAATGGTAGCCTGTTTAGAATTTGAGATGTCACTTCCAAACTTTTTCACATAACTCTGGATCTTGCCAAAACTTTTTGAGAAACACTGGACTAAGGACTTCTATACTAGAGTAGTAACACTTAATTATTTTTATTGGTTGTCTCATAGTAAATTTCTTAAAAATCATATAAATTATTTACTTTATGTTTGTGGAAACTGTGTTCTATGAGCCTTGAAGAAAATGATTCAGTTTTAATTTTTAATTAAAATAAGGCAGTGACTGTATTACTCATATCAATTGTTAGAGAAGACTTTCGTCTAGTCTAAGAGGTTTGAAGAGTGGCTATGCTTCGTATACCTGGGGAGGGTGGGTGCTGCAGTAGAGAGGTGGTGGAAATGAGCTCAGTCCCAGTGCAAGGGAACAGAACACAGAAAGTTTGTTGTGATTTGTGAATTCCCCTCAGGCTGGGGATGTCAGAGATGCCAGAAACACACAGCATACACAATAGGAAGGGCCTATGATCAATTAAGTTCCAGTCTTCCGCTTATGTTATGAGCCAAAAAGACCAATGGTAGAAGTCTCAAGGGACAGAGTTGTATTTTCTTGGAGGGTCTACTAAAACCCCCAACCCCAAAAGGTAAGATGAAAGGACAATGAGTCACAAAACATTTCTAGGGACAGAGTCAGAACAAGAAGAAAAATCAATTTCCTCAATGGAAAATATTAGAAAAAGGTTGCCTAGAGGCAGCCAGTTTTTGTTACATTAAGTAAATTATTCACTCCCGAGCATCCTTGTTCATGTTTCTGAAACAACATTAAATGAAGCCATCTTGGATCTGGATAAGTCCTCAAAGGCAAGAACAAGACAGTTTTTGCCAAGCATCCTTGCATTCCAAGGTGGATGGCAAGGATGTACTCATCATCTAGGACATGAAAGCACTGAGACAGTAGATTAGGGAAGATGCTGGGGTTCTGAATTCCTAGGACAGGTAAGTGCTTCCAATTCACCTCAGGCTTGAGGGAGCCTGAACTTGACCCACAGAAGTGAGGGATCCTCAGACTTCAAGGCTCTGCAGGCAAGAAGCCATTTGGCCCTGTAAGGGAAAACTACTGCATTTGTTCTAATGGCAAACGTGATAATGTGTTCTCTGAGGACCAAGGAAAAGAGAAGCCACCTAAGCATCCTTCACAAGGGTTTCATCTAGTGGAACAAGGATATTGATAAGATCTCAAGAAAGTAATCTGTGTGGGTATGTTGCCAGTGTGCTCAGCTAAAGCTGGGATTTGGAAGAGGCCTGCAGGACTGCANCCATTAGCTGTGCTCTGGGTGTCCAGTGGGTGACAATGAATCCTGAGAAACGATGGATGTAAACATATACCAAAATTCAGAGAGCAATCTAACTCTTTTTCCTTCAAGGATTCAGAAAACATGGAGCTGGAAGGAAAGAGCAGAGGACCAAGGCNGGAATCATGCTTGAGTCAAGGGACATTTTAACTTTGAAGGGCACGAAGAGTTTAATTATTACACAGCACCACACCATTCAGTTACTAAAAGAGCAACTTTATTTAGTATTTGAGAATAGTCAGAAAGATACTGCAGGGTCTTCCTGAGATTCTATCATTGGACAGAGGCAGAACTGGCCACAATGGTAAATTTAATGTGTGTGTGTGTGTGTGTGTGTGTGTGTGTGTGTGTGTGTACAGAAGGTACAAAAGTTAATAATTGTAGAAAATATTTTGCTTGTTTGTACTCTATCTACCTAATCGTTCCATAATATTCTGGATAAAACTTCATCAAAACTCAGAGTACCATGTGTTTACAGGAAGGTAGTTAACTCCTGGTGGAAAAGCACTTGTGTGGAGCCTTGCTTGTAACGCTTAATTTGATGCCTGGCATGTAATGGATGCTTAATACATGTCTGTTGGAGAATGCCTTCCTGGGGATAGTACTACNGGAGACCTTCTTGCTTTCTAAGACCTGTGTGTTCTGGTAATAAACCTAGGTTCAAATCATTCAAATCATCCCAGTTCCACCATTTGCCAGCTCTATGATCTTAGACAACGTGTGAGCCTCCCACTACCTCTCAGTCCTGTCTCTACTATGGGTGTAACAGTAGCTCCACCTCTTTGAGTGTTTCAGAAGAAGCTGGGAAAAGGGACATATGCACATGCCTCATTCAGCGCTCAATCTGTAGTGATCTTAACCTGCCGTGGCTGTAAACTCTTGTTATATTTAACTTTGTCTCTTAAAAAGAGCTTATCCCACAGAAATATTGTCAATTAAATTTTAGTAAAAAGAAACCACTTTTGGGGGTCAATTAAAATAGCCCTCCCTCCCATCCACCTTCCCTCCTCTCCTTCACCTAGGTGAGGAAGCCAGAGCTTTTCACTCAGCATTCCGAGGGAGAACATGATATGCCACGTGGAACTCTCTGGGTAAGTCCCAACATCAGCTATGAGGCAGAGGAGAGAGGTCAGCTACAGAAAAGCCCTTTTATTGTGGTTTCTGTGGGACTGAGGGAGTGAGGCAGAACAAGGTTAGGATTGATTGGTTGGAATAATCTCAGTTGTGGGTGGGGCTGAGGAGCTGACCCAGGCTGTCTGGTTGGTGGTCCTGGGGCAATTAGGGTTGGTGGAAAGTGGTTTTGAATTGTGGACTTAATCAGCTTTTCAAATGACAGGCCTCTAGCCAGCACCTAAAAACTGGTTCAAGGCAGTATTTTAAGAAATATACTATGATACCTAGGGGAATAAAGTGCCAATGTTTGTAGTTAAAACCAACTCCTCCAAGTACTGAGCAGCCCAATGCCATTATCTTTAATTCTGTTTCAATGTGTAAACACTTGTGGCTAAGGAAAGAACAAAAGCCTCATCCTTACTTAAGCTTCATTTAGCAAAGCACATTTGGGAAATGTTTCAGAATAACTTATGAATGGATCCTGATGTGCCTAACAATTGTAAGTATGTTTAGTTGGGTTTTTGTCTGTTTGTTTTGTTTTTTGAACATTTCCCCTCAATACCACTGCTTTTAAGTGGTCCATGAACTGGCTATGTTGAGATTTATGTTACCAGAGAACAATGAGGAGACAGGAGGAGGGGATGACATGCTGTTTTGCTTTTGTTTTGTTTCTTTGGATTTTGTATGTTTGGTTTTCTTTTGGGGGAGTGGGGAGACAAAAGGAGATAGAAATGAGTAAAAAGTTCAGTACAGTGTGTAGAACTCTAGTATTCACTCTTTAGAGCAGGAAACAGACTTCTTCATTATTATTTTATAATAGAATTCTTAGATGTGTCTTCCCCATTCCTATAACAAAAAATACCTAAATTAACACTCCAAATCCAAGTTATTATACTTCTACAATAAAGAGTTATCTTAATAGACCTGGCTTCGCTTCAAAAGATTATTTGTAATCTCACAAATGTTCACATCACTGGCACCAATTTATTTTTAATTCAGCTGGTCATAGTTGGTAATAAAGCTAAATTCTATTTTGAACATACAACTACATAAATACTCATTGTTATAATCAGTGTACTGACAGTATAAAGTTCTTCATATACATTGTGGTAGAAAGGAAATTCAAAAATGATGTACCTACCTTATAGACTTCCTGACATATATACTTCAGTCATATATGCTAACCTTATTGACATAAAAAGAAAGCATTTCATTTCAAACTTTGAGATCACCACGTAAATACACAACTTACAATTAACATAAAGTTGATATAGGTACAAATACATAAACCTCTTTTAAAACTAATTCTTACAAATATACATACNAATTGGACTTATGATGAGCTGCAGGAGGAACTTCAGAGAGACCACCTTATTAATGTTTCGAGCCATCAACAGAGAGAGAACTGAGAGTTCTCTTGTAGTTTTTACCAACTGTGACCTCAAGTAAATCACCTAACTCTGCAGTTTAGCACACTCATTGGATGCAAAAAGGATGGGGATATCAAATTCAAAGCATCTAGTATAATTGTGTACAATTACCATGATTTCTTTGTCAGAATTATTTCTTATTTTGGAAAAATATGTACTATAAACATGGATTTCATTATATAATACAAAATCATAGCTTTGCACTACAGTGACTGCCTGTTTGGATTCACTTTATGGAAGTGGACAATGGCTGTAGCTCCGTGGCAGAATGCTTCACTAGCATGTGGAGGGCCTTGTGCTTGATCTTCAACACTTCAAAAAAAGATAATAAAATAAACTAAACAATTAGGAAGTTTGGACATTTGTACATCGATCTGTGGAATAATCTCCAAAATTAGCATAAAGACCTTGGCATTTCTTTAAACGTCCCTCATGCCCCTTGCCTAATCTTCTCTTTCCTCTTCCTGCCCTCCTTCTGTCCCATGTCTAGTAAGCACTGACCTCCCTTCTTTACCATAGCTCAATTTAATTTCACAGAAATGTGATCATAAGCATGAGTTGTTTTTGGTGCGGAAGAATAGATAACATGGCTGCCATCGGAAGAACTCTTTTGTGACTCATGTGTGCTGCCGCATGTAGCAACAGTTTTGTCTTTATTATTGCCAGGTAGCACTTCATTGCACTGATACATATGCTAGTTTATCCATTCACCAGCACAGACATTTTCATGCTTCAGGTTTTTAATCTTGGATGAGTAAAGCTTCCAAGGATAATCTGGTATAACTTTGTATGGACATGTGGTTTCTCTGAGGTAAATGCTTTAAAGAGAATGGCTGGATCTCTTGTGTGTTTAACTTTTAAGAAAACACATAACTGTTTTTCTTAAATGGTTGTGCCATTTTATACCCTCAACAGTTATGTGTGAGGGTTCCAGTTCTAATATGCTGTTGCCACTAAAGGTGTAGGTGTGAGCATTCTTTTTATATTTTAGCACATCCTTGTGGGTGTGAAGTGGTATTTCTTTGTGATTTTAATTGTTCTTAATGACAAAATATTAAGAATCTTCAAGTACTTATTTGGCCTTTATTCAGGTACTCCATGAAAATGAAGATGTTCAGATAATCTTCCCACTCTTTTTAAAAGTTAGTTTGTACAGTTTAATTGCAATTTGGGGGTTCTTAAAAACATATATTGTGTTTATTCTTACATTTAAAATTTGCTAAGTGGGATGCTATCAGTGTGCAATCTAGGGCTAATAATTTTGAGGTATAGAGGCAAAAGGATTTTGTGTTCTCCACTAAAGCCTGGAGAATCATGAGGCTTCTGAGTCTGGCTGTTGGAACTGGCACTTTTCCCGGCCCTGTGGGAAACCCAGGCCCTCGAATGTGATGGATGCTGTTCTTTCCTTAGATTAGTAACAGGTCTGCCAGAAATGAAAATATTCTAAAGAGACACTTGAGTCTCTCACTCCATTAGGGTATTGAAACAATAGACACTAAAGAAGTGGGAATTTCCCCAGGAATCCTATGCAAGGAGAGAATGCAGAAGCCAGAAGGGAACTTGTCCCCTGGAAAGAGATATGAAACAACTCTAACAAATTGTCAGACCACCTTACAGCATGAGAGTGAGACCCATGCAATAATGAGTCACTGGTGAGTGGGACTGCTTAGATGTGTATATCCTCAGCTCTCTATTTAAACTTTGATCTCATTTCAGGTCCCCAAAGACAGACTTGAAGGGTCTGCTGGATCTCCTTGTCCCTCTTCCCAGTGTGTCCATATGGAATGCATTTCTTTTTTCTGCTTTTCATTGTTCATTGAGGATGGGTGGTAAGACCTGACTTGGGACACAAGTTGTGACCTGTAAGTCTGATCAATGATTCAGGTAGTTTCGTCAAGGAAACATATTAAGCAGGATTTAGTAGGAAGCCGCCTCTGTGGGTCTCGAGATCCCGCTGTGTACTTTTCTATGCTTCCTAAGATGTTCTCAGAGGGAGGATGCTGAGCACTTCTTGATTTAGAAATTCAAGATAGTGAGCTGAGTTTCTGGACTCTCCTTCTTGTTTCTCAAGGACCACTGTTGGCTACTTCCTGATGTCAAGTGTTTTGAAAATGGTTTTTCTATATTTTTGTTATTTAAGGCAAGAGGCCAAATATGATCCCTTTAATCCTATCTTTTTGTGATATTTTAATTGCTTTTTCTTTATTAAACATAGAATATTAATGTGAGCTACCAGCCTTTGGTGACAGAATTTCCTCACTCACAGTCTCACTATTGTCTACATTTTGGTGTATGTATTCACTGTCTCTGTCTGTCTGTCTGTCTGTCTATCTGTCTCCTCACTCCATCTCTACCTTCTTTCCAGCCTCCTCTTTGTTGAGACATAATTCACATACTGTATGACTCATTTAAATAGTACAGTTCAATAACTATTAGAATAGTCATAGATACATACAAATTCCTATCACAGTCAATTTCAGAATTTTTCATCACCATAAATGAAACTATGATCTATAGCTATACTATCCTTAACACGCTCAATCTCAATTGATTTGGGGAGCTAAGCAGAGTTTGGTTAGTTTCAGTATGGAAGAATTAGTTCTTGTCCACAGTGCAGCTCACCTGTNCCCAACTCCGAGGCTCAACCCAAAGTAATGGCTAATTTGCTCTGTCTCTATAGATCTGCCTATTATAGTCATTTTAGTGGAATATTATTTATTTGGTCTTTTATGAGTAGCTTCTTTCACTTAGCACAGTTTTTCAGAGTTCATACACGTTCAATTATCATATCAGCATTTCTTTCTTTTTCATGCCAAAATAATACTATAGATGTAAAAATAAAATAGAACAAAGCTCCATGCACACATACCAGTCTGAGTGTCTGTAATTTTTTGTGTATATTTCTATGAGAAGAATTACTGAGTTGTCTAGAAATTATTATTGACTAATATCCAAAGTAATACAAATAATTCCAGCCATTGTCAACTCTCAGATGTTGAGTGTACTGTTGGAATATGTTGGTTGAATCTGTTATCCTTGAGCATGGAAGAGTGTTTTCTTTCCATATTGTCCAAACCCAAAAATACTTTTCCAGATGTTGAAGAGAGTTGGGAACCAGAGAATGCTGCTGAAGCCATTGTAGATCTGCTTGAAGACAAAATCCATTACTAAAGTTTACTGTTGCTGAAGGGGCTATTCCAGCAATAGGAAGAAACTTGGATACTCCCACAAAGCACATTGATAGTTCTGCTTAGCTCTTTGAAGAAATGATTATATCATTCACACCAGGAAATTATGGGCCTCCAATTTCTCCTTTCCTGAAAAACACTTTGCTACTTTCTCTATCCCCTCTTTATTGTTAAAGACAATTTACTGGGTCTGAAGTGTGGGTGACTAATGATGGAGTACATCTTCTTATGTGCTTTTCCATCTTTTGCATATATACACACCTATACTTACATTTAAAAAATATCTTTTCAAGGGATCCCTTTTAAAATTGGGTTATTTTTC
>LZPO01018468.1:13370-29056 GCA_001675575.1 Neotoma lepida | reverse complement strand
TTGCTATGTCCTGACTACAAACAGAAAGGGCACACAATTTTACCACCTGCGCAGGCTCCATCATCTGCTGGTTCCAATCAATATTCACGGCTAAGCTAAAGTTGTGAGTATAATGGTTTTCTGACTTCAGTTATTGTCTATATTTCTAAATAACCAGAACAAGGTCTTACTCTGTTGTAATTGTTGTAACCTAACAGCTANCATGGCTCATTATTTGCTCCTAGTGGTTGCTTGCTGGAACTGTAATGTATTACGAAGTATTTACACATGTACCAAATAGAGTTTGATTTTCCCAAGGTACAATCTTATATTTAAGGTCCAATCTAAATCTCCATGAATAGAAATAACATCATTGAAAACACCAAGCTGATACTGTTACCAGACTTTCCGGACTTGACTTTGAAGTGTCTGAATGGTAGTTGTACCGTGTGTGTGCTTTCTACCTCATGTGCCTTTTCTCTTAGCATTTCTGCCACCATGCTGTGTCATCTTTCAAGAGAAACATAAGAAATACTGAACATATCTCTAATAAGGTTCGGGAATGTAATTTGCTTCCTAGTTTTCTGGTCTGGGTGTAGTCATTCAAGTTTGTCAGGCCTGGTCACCTGAGTGGAACCCTGCATGCCCTCTTAACAAAGGAGTGGATGTGTATGTGTGTAGCACAAAAATCAAGCCTCACAGACCAGTTCCTAAAAAGTGAACAAGCTCCCCAGCAACCAGCATCACAAGAATGAAAGCATTTTACTCTTCACTGGATATTTTACTATATGTTGAATAGAAATTACACAAGATGCTAAAATGTGTTTATTTTTCCAGAAGATACGTATCCTTCTAAAAGATTCCTATTTGTGTAGATGTGTATGATGTATATGCATGTATGTTTGTGAGTGTGGGCTCATGTGCACCACAGTGTGTATGGAGGCTAGAGGACAACGTTGGGTGTCAGGCCTTGCCTACCACCTTGTCTGAGTCAGGGTCTGTTGTTCACTNCTATACACCATGCCGGCTGGCACATGAACTTCCAGGAATTCTGCTTTCTCGGCCCCTCATCTTTTCATAGGATGGGATTACAGATGCATGCTACCACATCTGGTTTTATGTGAGTTCTGGGACTCCAAACTCAGGTCCTCAGGCTTTCATGGCAAGTATCTTATCTACTGAGCTTCTCTATAGTCTAGAAAGTATTGTCAATGAAACCCCAAGTCAATGGTTTCCTTTGTGGGGGCAATAGTAGAGATTTAACCTAGGTTGTCTTACATGCCAGGTAAGTGCTTCACCTCTCCTTTTTATGTTTCCTTAGTCCTTTCTTGCTTCCTTATTGGCTTTCTGTGGTCTTCTGCTGTGGTCTTCACTCAGGATGCTCCCTTTCTTGGGTTCTCTTCCCATTTTGTTTAATAGAAGGACACCCTCTCTCATGGTACTGGAAATGATGCTAAGATCTGTTCTTATACACTTGTGGTTTAACAAATGTGTAGGATATGATGCACATTTAAAATTNACCTTGTTTCTCTGGCACAGGACAGGAGGAGACCAAGATCAAGACCATNCTTCTTACAGCTCCATCTCTGCATGGAANGCTGTGACCAAANTAATTGCCTCGCTGGGTAAATTCTACACATTGTTTCCATATGGCCTNCCAACAACATAGAATAAACCAGCCCTTAGTCACCATACCTGTGAGGCCAATTAGCACTTAATAACGTGTTTGTGGATGGATGGTGTGTTTTGAGAATTATGAATTCTGTCTCCATAGGTATCGTTCAAGAGGTAGTTTCAGTGGGCACACAGTATTAAAAATTCTGATTGGCATCCCCTTTGCTGAAACGGGAATCAGGCTTAGTTTGCAGTAGAGATAACTACAGGATGCAGGCTGTGCAAATGTCTGTCTGAAATGCAGGATTGCAGGGTTTCAACCTTTGAGCTTGCATGAGATAGCATCGGTTGCAGGTCAGAATGCTGTTCTGAAATGATCAGTATAGAATAGAGAAAAGACATTGAAGTGACCTTGCTGAGCGTCTAAAACTGNACTGAAGTCTTCTCTATGATTAAGTGAGCCGAATCTTAGATTAGCTAAAAGCAGTGCAGAAACATAATGAGTTCACTTATTTTGGAGCATTTAATAACAGTTATAGACAGTTATGTGATCAGGCGGAGTTATGACTTATTCATTCTTTCATTGCTATTAAAATTACTGCATTTGAGGTTTTTAAAGTCATTGGAATAAAAAAAGTCTGATTTATGTTAGGAGAATTTAGCTTGCCCTTTGGTCTTTCAGTTTTTAAATGATATAATTAGACTTTTTAAAGACCATTCTAAAAGCATTATTAGCATTTTGTATAGCAGAAAGTAAATGCATGTTTTGTGGATAGTTTAATTTTAAAAGGCATAATAATACTTGAGTCAGACAGTGATATTCATAGATTATTAAGGAAAGATTTTTTGTATGAAATTTCTCAAGAGGCAATTGCATAATTTTAGTAATAGACTATATAGAATCTATGTGATTTTGCTGTGTGTACATATACATGCTCTCTTGCAAATGTACGCTCTAATTTCATTCTGAACAGACATTACAAAGGTATGGGAATAATACAACACAGTTTTCCTGCCATTTGGGTAGGCAAGGATGGGAAGAGAAAGTACCCAAGGATGTATTAACTCGTGACCTTTAGCATATTTCCCCAGAAATTAGAGAGCCATCTATCAGCCTGGGGTTGGGGTAGGGAGTGCTTTAATCATAACAAAGAGATTTGCAGGTATTTTGAATTAGAGGTAGGTAGATAACAATATTTAATAAATCAGTTTGGAGGAATATGGAAGTCCAGGGGATGCATCAATATCTTGTTCTGACGCTATGCTTAAACTTTTCTCACACATTTTATTGTCTGATGTTCAAATATACATGGCTTCTACTTCTGTGTGGTTTATTACACAGTGCATAGGCAAAGAGTATTCCATCATAAATCAGGGTACTAAAGTGCTGTTTCAGTTGGACAGTGCACTTAGATTATTTTATGCATAAAATTGAGCTTATTGTAATGTGCTTAAATACCAGCTACTTGTGCCACATGTATGTTCTGCACAGTTTGTATCCCTTTTTGGAGACTCAAAACAATGCACGATATGATTGNTGAAGAAAGCTGACAAGCACATNACTAAGGTATGGANGCAAGGAAGCCTTGTAAATAACCAGCAGTGAGATTCACCCGTGTAGCTAAATGGACAGTCTGATTCCACCTGCTAAAACACGACCNTATACATGTTCAGGTACATCGATATATGAGGATGTACACAGGTGTACTTACACCTTTTCAATTTCTAGAGATGTCGTTGAATTTAGTTACTGAATCTTGCCTACTATATTAGTGACCATCCTCTATTGAGTCCTTAGCTAGTCTGAAATAGCCAAGTCATCTATTTCTTTGTGTCCTACTTTGTTAATTGACAGGAAAAGGTGTCATGCAGTTTTCAGGTGTGGGAGGTCAGGTTATTCCAGTGACAGCTGAGAGGTCAGGGCTGGTGAGCATCAGCCTCCGGTGACTTCACAGGCCCAGTCTATTTGAGGCTCTTTGGAAAACAGTCATGGCTTCCTGACAGTGTTGTGAGCCTCCACCTGGGCTGTTGCCAAAGAGACAGGAAGGGCTGGGAGCAAGATACACTTTGGCCCCACTGACTGGACTGAGGGGTACAGCGCAGAGCTGCCAAGATCTCCAGCTCATGCAGTGCAGAATTTTGTCCACTAGAGACTGATCTCCACCCGGTAAACATGTCGCTTACGGTTTCACAGTTTAGACTTGAACTATGGTCTCAGAGGTGAGGGGCTAGCGTCTCATCCACTAAGCCATTTAGCCTTTTCCTTTGAAGGAAGATTGATTTTAAAAAAGCTATTAACCTCAGTGATTTATCTCATTAGATCATCTTCATTTTCTCTGCTTATAATAAGACTATATCATATAGCCTTATTCTTCAGTTAATTCAATGAGACTCTGAAAGGGAAATACATGGGATACATAAAGAAGAGAGAGATAATAGAAAATTTTCAGCGATGCTGAACTGAAAATGTTNGTGGGAAAAACAAAAGAAACAGCCAATGTTGTCGCAGACCTCAGAGGTACAATCCCGTAAGACATCGTGGCACTCTGTACCCTGGTTTTATAGAGTAACTTGCTTTGTGTCACATCAATTCCAGGGCTGGACACCATGCTAACGACATAGGCGTCACCTTCCCTTTTCTGGTGTGAAGACAAAGAGGGTAGGTTTCGTTTCTTTTTTCTTGCAGTGACTGAAATATAAGCTGGGGAACCAGTGGTAATCAATTCATGCTGAGTATATGTTCAGAGGTGCACAAGAAACAGCAATTTTCAAGGAAATTGCATTAAAACACATTCTGTTCAGAGGTTGAAATTAGACATATTATCTATTTTTACTGAAAAATGTGAAAAATGTGTTGAACTATCCTGTTCTGCTGTCTTATCCCAAATCCCTTTAAAGTGAGCCAGGCACCCATTGGTGGCTTCCCAGGCTGAATGGTAGTTGATTTATTGTGTTCTATTGATTGAGTTTCCAGTGTTACGTTTTGTGACTAATGTGTCAGCATTAATGACTTTAATTCATTCTCCACAACTTTATGACAGACAGTAATTTATATTTCTTCTGGAGTACCTGATAGCCAAAGAATTTCTGGCATTTTAATTTTTTTTTCATGCATGTTCCTAGGAAAGAATGAGAAAGAATAGCCAATGTAAGCACCCCATGTTAACAACACAATCTACCTTAGGAGTGTGAGATTCTCCCACCCCCCACCGCCGCTCCCCGGCTCACCTGTCCCACCCTAACACCCAGGTATGTACACTGAAAGCTAAATTAAAGGCTTACAATAACATGTGAGTATTTGGTCAGCCTAAGCAGCCATATGCCTAATTCTCTGTCATCTGGGGGGCTTATTAAACGCTTGTGTTTGAAACGCCTTTTGTTGTAGGTATTGTTAGTTTATTTAAGTTGGTGTTTGGGCAGGTGAGGCTAGCTGAATAATGGCAGGTTCTGACAACTTATTTCTAAAGAAACTGAAGAAGCTTAACTTGTCAGGCCTTTGTTCTCCATTTCCTGAACTGGTTAGCAGGATGCCAAGCAAGACAGTTTGAAACTGGAGAAAGCAAAGACTAGAAAAATGTGTGTGGCAATGGAGTCACATCTGTTTTCTTATACACATCTAGATGTGTATAAGAGACAGGTACAGCGCAGAGCTGCCAAGATCTCCAGCTCATGCAGTGCAGAATNTTGAGCAAATGGAAGTGATGATAAATGAACTCTTTGGTAGCTGAGTGTAAAATCTTTATATATGTCACCATCCACAGTATCTAGGGTAAGAACTAGATTTTCTCTAGACTTCATTAGGGCTTGCTTAACTCTTCTTTCTTTTGTTAAATAACAAGCTATTTCAATGTCCTTTTCATACCTGGAGCAATCTTTGGGATGGTGTTTGCAGATGAATATTGATGGAGGATTTGAAAATGAGAGATAGGGTTGGAAGTAAAGAAAACAAGCCAGCAGTTTAAGATGGTGTCTCATGAATCTCAAAGTCTCAGCTCTGAGAACTGCAAAAGCAATGGCCTTAGAAAGGTGGAGAGGGAGAGGGGGGCCTGCTGTCTTATACCTCCAGCTTCTCAATGGTCCAACTTTAGTGTGAAGAAAGTGTCTTAGTGAGGGTTACTATAACTGTGGTGAAGCACCATGACCAAAGCAGGCTGGGGAGNGAGGGTTTATTCAGCTTACACTTCCACATCACTGTTCATCATGGAAGACAGTTAGGGCAGGAACTCAAGCAGGGCAGGAACCTGGAGGCACAGAGGCCATGGAGGAGTGCTGATTATTGTCTCCTTATGGCTTGTTCAGCCTGCTTTCTTATAGAACCCAGGACCACAGCCCAGGAATGGCATCACCCACAATAGGCTGGGCCCTCCCTCATCAATCACTGTTTTTGCTCTTTTGGGGGACCTGCCACCCAGCTCCCAAATAAATTATACATGGAGGCTTATTCTTAATTATAAATGTTCAGCCTTAGCTTGGCTTGTTGCTAGCCAGCTTTACTTAAATTATCCTGTCTAGCTTTTGCTTTGGGCTTTTACCTTTCTCTATTTCTGTATGCCTTTCATTATTTCTTACTCTGTGGCTTGCTGTGTAGCTGGGTAGCTGGCTGGACCCCTGATGTCCTTCTGTGGCTGCTTCCTTCTTCTTCTCTCTTCCCAGATTTCTCCTTCTATTAATTCTCTCGGCCTGCCAGCCCTACCTATCCTTTTTCCTACCTCACCATTGGCCATTCAGCTCTTTATTAGACCATCAAGTGTTTTAGACAGGCATAGTAACACAGCTTCACAGAGTTAAACAAACGCAACATAAACAAAAGTAACACACCTTAAAATAATATTCCCCAACAAATCACTAATTAATAAAATGCCCTACAGGACTGCCTACATTCCAATCTTACTGAGGTATTTTCTTAGTTGAGGTTCCTTCCTTTCCAATGACTCTAGTTTGTCTCAAATTGATATAAGACTAACCAGCACAAGAAGGTTCTGGGTTACATGAGTTCTACTCTCAGTTTACTTTTTTATCTTAAGTCCACAGTGGGAAGAATTCTGCCCACTCTGTCCCCTTCACTTGCCCAACTTGAAACTTTCTGAAATGCTCCATCCTGTCAGGTTTCCTCAAAGTGATGATTTCCATGATGGTAGCAAAACTTCAGCATGTGTGTGGTTGTCGGTTATGTCTGCTACTTTGTCTGTCAGGAGTGAAGGAGGAGTGAAGGTGAGGATCCCAAATAATAAAGGAACAGTTGCCCTAGATCTGTGAATTTTAGAACTTGGAAATACTTTTAACATGGTCAGTTCTTTGAATTTGGCAATTCCTGGTATCATATTTCAATTAAAAATGTAGACCTTGCTTATACTACTTCCAGAGTATTAAAGTGATTTTATGATAGAGATACCTGTAATCCCATGTTTTTTTGTGGTATTATTTACAATAGCCAAGCTATGGAGTCAGTGTAGGGTGTAGGTGCTCACCAACAAACAAATACATAAAATGTGGTGTACACACATACACACACATACACACACACACAATGGATTATTAGTCACAAAGAAGAATGAAATATTGTCATTTGTAGGAAAACAGATGCAAGTGGAGATTATCATATTAGGTGAGATAAGCTGGTCTCAAAAAGACAAAAGGCAAGATTTTCTGTAATATGTGGAATTTTGGAGGTGGGGGAAGTTACATGAAAGTTCAATGGGGACTTCTAGAAATGATGAAGGGGGAAAGGAGCAGGGGCAATAGGAAAATGTAAGTGGAGAGGTGGTGATGGTAAAACCACACAAAATGTTCACAAGTGTCACATTAGAACTGTTTACTTTATACAATTATTTACATTAAGATACATTAAAAGGAAATTCAGGCTCATAAATAATAAAATATAAAAGTTTCATTTTGTCCTAATTTTCAAATGGTTCTCTAATACAGAAATATANGTTAGGGTCCTGAAGAAGTCCCACAAAAGACCACCATCCATGTATGCAATCAGCAAGAGTGTTTATTATCTTGAGAAAGATTCCAGTATACTGGAGCAGAGCATTCTACACAAAGGCAAAATGTTGATGACTCCGAGAGGAGCTCACAGGCTCCTTTTAAGCATANCCACAGGGAATTAAGGCATTTTATCAATAATTGGCTTAAATAGGTGGCGATCATATTAGTATGTTCTAATTGGCTAGGCCNGGTAGGGTCTGGTTAAGGTTACAGCTTTTCCATTTTGGGGCAGGCCTGGACAAGTCCCAGGCTTTGTCTTTATTTGGTTATCTGCTGACTGTGGCTCAGGACTGGCCTGGCCTGCTGCATGTACCAGGGCTTCTTGTCCTTGCTGTCTGGGTGTTGGAGATTGATTGTCCTTTGTTTGTAGCTCCTTCAGAAACTGCTTATTCAGTCTGAGGAAACTGGAATTGAGGACTGATCTCTGGGAGAAGACTGAGCAGCCTGTTATGGTGTCTGATCACTCCTCTCAATATATAGCAGTGAAATTGCTTTAATAATAGCCAACAAATAAGTGAATTAATGGATCTTATGTCCTAGGTATAAAAATATTTCTAACATAAAAGTGTGAATGGATGTCTACCTTGTCTAAAGAAGCCATCTTTGTAAATGACACCCATTATTGGTATAGTAAACCCATATGATCAATTTACAATGATCACCATAATTTGGTAGTCATTCCCANCTTCCTTTTGCTGCAGTGGAATTTTTTCCAGCCTCTTACNAAGATTGAGCACTAACATTGTCAACACCTTTGCACTTTCGGTTTCTTATTTGAATTATTAGTTTGGAAGAAAGGTAGTAAAGGGACTCTTTTTATTTTAATTTATTTATTTTAAATAAATATTATTATTTATTACTCTCCCAGGGAGTGAGATTTGCTCTAGATGGGTTATAAGCAGAATGAATGGTGTGTATATTGTTATGGGGGAGGGGAAGGAAGCCATTTAGGGCAGAAAAGGTACAATCCTTAGACCTTCCCAGTATAGACCAGTAAGGCTCAAAGACTACCCCCAGTGAGACATCACAGAGCAAGGCAGTTTACAGATGTGATTTTGACTGGTCTGTGATAGCTGTGTTCAGGCCAAGCCAACTTGTTCTCCTATGTTATATCTGGAATATCCAGCTGCTAGATGAAGTATGGTTCTCAGCTCTTTCACTAGTAAAGCAAACTGTACTTGATATGATAGGGTGCGATGGAAATCAAGAATCACTTGCAGCAGCACAGAAAGCTGTGCTCCAAGAAGGGAGCCAATAAATGATGATTTAAGAGTCCGGTGAGCTGGACTGCTTACCCTAAGCAGCTCTGCAAATATTGCCAGNGGAAGTTTGTTTTGTACCTGGCTTTTAGCTGCTCCTCTTCATCACAGGCATGGGAAGTGAACCTTAGATTAAGAGAAGAATAAAAAGAGAACATGAAACTGTAAACTCAATTAATTGAAGGCTTGTCTTGCACTATAAGTGGCAGTTGTGTTTGCCCAGGATGATTTTGTCCCAGTTACAAAGGTATCAGTATTATGCCCTGAGTTTCAGCTTCTTCTTGGGTGGAGTGAATTTGTGAGTGTTAAGCACACGTTGAAGTTTCTAGCCTTCTGTTAAACTCAGTGCATCAAAAATAGACCGGTCCAAGTAGTTTTTCCTGTCAACACAATAAAACAGAGGATATTAATCATGTGGACATAATGCTTAGGGCACCACACTCAGGTTAAGCATAATTGTTTTTGATGAACTTCTGCCTTAAAAAAAAAAAGTATAGAAATAAATACCTTGGAATATCATCTGTTAAATTTCTTATAACTGATTCCACATCAGGTTAGAGATCTAACTGGTCCCCACCCCCACCCCTGCTTTTCAATTTGGGTTGCTTTAGTCTTTCTTCGCAGTGTTTTCCAATTTCTGTTGGTCAGCCCCTGACAGTAATCGCTGTGGCCACAATCTCCCTACCAATACACACCTCCCCACCCAGAGGGGTTGTGTGACCTCTGGGGCCTCAGACACTGCCCATCTTGACTTTGTTCAGCTCCTTTCCACAATGTGCTTCAGCCCTAACCCCTACACTAAATGACCACTCAAGTCCATCATTTAAATAACCATTCATAGCCTTTACATCCTCCATCTCCAGACCTAAATTTTCAAAGTGTTCCCGTTAGGTGCACAGTGATACCTTGAAGACAGAATGGAAAGATTTTGGGAACTCATGCGAGTTTTTGTTAGTATAACCAATTCTAAATTCAAAGGATAAAGTTAAATTTCCAAAAAATTGTGAAAACATAAAAAGATTTCACTTATTGTAATACATATTTATGAAAAACTATTTTTAGGGCCTTAAAAAGTTAAATCAGACACATTCTGGATTTCAGTTTTCTTGTCTATAAAGCAAAGGTGGTGGTGTGGACAGTAAGTTCCTNGAAACTCCTTGTTCCTGATTCCTGGTGATTCCACACTCTCTCAGTGTTTTCAGTATAAAATGAGGCTTCTCTCTAAGGTGTCAATCAATAGCAATTCACTGGGTTGTGAAGTCCTGTGCTTAATAATTGGAATTTTGATTTTTCTTGACATTAAATTCTCTTTAAAAACAGATATAGGTATCTGTTCCAGAGATGACCTCTGACTTCCGACATGGAAGTGCCTCTTAATCTTGAGGTAACAGGTCTCAGATGAGAGATTATTTAAATACATCTCAGCAGAGATCCAGATTGACAAGACTCCATGACAGTTTATGGTCAGCTGTTTAGGGAAGAATGCGGAGTGCCCTTTGTGTTAACAGGCATCATGGAGACTGGATCTGTGAGACATTTGGCAATTGNTCAGTGTTTGACACTCACCTATAAACCTTAATGGGCCATTCCCATAAAAAAGATTTTTTTAAAAGTCAAAATACAAAGAGGGAAGATTATAGTATTCAAGCTCTGGTTCGCAACCTCTCTTAACAGTGTCCACTTGCTATAGCTTGCTATGTCTGTCTGTCAGCAGGCACTCTGCTTTCCTCTTGGTTACTTTCAGTATTTTCAAAAGAAGCTGAGTATTCTAAGAATAGGAACAGGGACAGAGCAACAACAAAAAGTAGGAATCCAGCAAAGAAAACCTGAGGGTAAGCAGGCAGACAGAAGACAGGGGCTCGCTCACTCACCTCCCGTCCCTGGATACATACGGATTTGTATGATTTGGAGNAAACAAGTTTTATACATCCTCGATTCTCACTTGACAGTATGCAAAACACAGTAAATGACAGCTTCACACATACATAATGTTTAAACTTTGCAGATTTTTACATTTTTCACTTAGAAATGAATTTTTTTCNTTTGTGTATCTAACTTTTGTGTGGCGGCAGCGTGACTTACTCTCTTATTCTCTCTTATTCTTCTGAGGTTTTTTTTTTAAGTTAAGCAAATCTAGTTGGTGTGAAATTGAAGGAATTCTCTTAGATTTGATATGTGTATTGATATGCACAGAGAAATATTTCCTTTAAAAAATGACACATCCATGCTAACATGACTCAAAACCATTTCTGATCATGTGTTTGTAATTACCAATGCTTCCTGCCCATCTCCTGTAGAAACTGAGGCTTGTTCTGCTTCCCTGCTTTATCTGTTCATAACAGAAATGGGATGTGGGCTGTAAGAAGACACAGGAAGGAAGCAACAACCACACCTAAGGGTGACCTTACATTCCTTTGTGTGGCCTGGCATCATGGCTATGTGAAAGTCAATAGTTTCAGTTCACAGAGATTTAGGCAAATCATTTGAAAAATCTTGGTCATGTGGGGTCATGTCCCTTGGGGGTCATCAGAAATTTTAGCTTGAATTAGCTGAAATTCCAGAGCTGAATTAATCAAACAATGTCAAAGGTGCTAGGGAGAAGTTTTGTTTCAGTGACATAGAACTTGGAGGCAGAACTGTGAATTTGATAGCTCTCTTTTGCTTGTTTTTAAATTACAAGAATAGCATTTCATTTTTTCTAAAAAAAAAAAAAAAGACTAATCAAGTAGTATAGAAGTTTATAAAGAAAGAAACAAAGTACCAAATACATCAACCACTATAGTTAACTAGTCCCAACAGTTTTTATGTTTTAAACAAAACCTCAGATCATGTGTATATCCTTGAGCAACTTGTTTTTATTTGTGTAACAGTAGATCACTGGCATCTTTCCAGAGCTGAACACATGGATCATCTCAGATGNATGTGAGCACATTTCTCTAAGAAGAAAATTCAGGTCATTCCTAAATTGGGAGCTTTACCACATGCAATGAACAATGTTCTTATGACTTACTATGCTGTGCTTCTGTGTCTGAAGGAGTGGGTACCTAAACCAGAGCTCTGGTGTATGTTTAACATTTGCAGAGATGCTGTCACAGAAGGACCTTTGTGATTCTANGATCTTTCTCTCCTACATCTATACAAAANCAAACAAACAAACAAAAAACTGGGTTGGAAACCAAACAGACCTGTACTAGANGTAGTCTCTAAAACAAGCTATTCCCACATTTCCACTCATTCAATTTAGCTACCTAACAATCAACAACACATTTGTGAACCAAGGTGATGCATAGCTTGTCCAATTTGAATTTGGACTCATAAATATTTTAGATGTATTTCACAAGGAGCTCTAGCTGGGTATAGTGGTGCTGGCCTTATATTCCCAGTACTTGGAAGGTGGGAATGAGAGGATCAGGAGTTCAAGGTTACCCTCTCAACTACACACTGAGTTTGAGGCATGCCTGGGCTACATAAGATGCTATCTCAAAACAAGGAACAAACAAGAAAACTATAAATATTCTTCCTTGAGCATAATCTTTCTCTAAAGGAAAACAATGCATGCTTCAAAGAGTGGGTGTTGTACTGCTTGCTACTATTCTGCATGTAAATGCTAGTTGACATTGTACACTCTGTAAGATAATTTCTGAGATCATAATTCCCAGAGGCATGCCCATAGGGCACAGGTTTATTNTAAGTAATGTGTATAATGACTAAGGCAGCTGGGTGGAAGTAAATCATGGGGAAATTAGTGTGAGGTTTAGTGTGAAACTTAAATATAATATTATTGTATTTTCTTAGCTGATCCTGTTGCCCTGGATCAATAAAAATGAGAAAGTTACTTTTTGACTTTTTCTTTATATTTTAGGTCAAGATGATTATATACCCTGACTACCATATATACAGTATAGTGGTTTAATATATGGAGAACTGAAGACTTGAGGGGACAGGGACTTTTGCCTATTGTCAAGANGCATGGCTTATAATTGAGCTTCTGAGACTAACAACTTCCATGTGCCAGTCAATCTGTGATCTTGAGTGCAACCATGGATTGGTGACTTCTCTTGTCCTTCTTTCATGGAGATGAGTCTATATGCTGGCAAGATTGTCTTATTCTCCAGAGGATGTAAGCCACAGCCAATCTTAGGGCCCAGGTACATTCAGAGCATCTAGATGTGTATAAGAGACAGGTCTATATGCTGGTAAGATTGTCTTATTCTCCAGAGGATGTAAGCCACAGCCAATCTTAGGGCCCAGGTACATTCAGAGAAACACTTGAGTGAGCACATTGTTGTCCAAGTCAAGTTGCTGTTTCTCACAGAGCTCATTTTCAACATGTACAAGTGTCTCCAGGGGACATTAATGAACAAATTCTTTCCAGGATTTCTCATTATCACTTGGTNTCATGGCCCCAGGTTAGGCACTGGTCTCGTGCCAGTGGGACAATCAGTCACATTTCACTGCTGTGTTCAATCTTAGAAAATTCATCAAATGGTGAGGAGTGACTCTTTACTCCTAAGGAAAAATTGACTGTTGTCTGGTTTCCCTTTCTACTTTCAGCGAGAACTTCAATTTTGTTAATAGAAATCTTTCTATTCCCATCATACCCATAAGCTGAGAGGACAAAATCTCTAGTCTTCTGGGCTGTTGCAAATAGTTTCAAACAATTCTTTATGTTTTTCTGTATATCCACAGTTGCTCTCTAGACCTACTAAGTTGACCATATTGCTCCCTGATTCTTTGCATGGCTCTCTTTAAAACATAAAGTTCAAACTCTAGTTGTAACAGAGAATACCTGTCATAATCTCAATTGACTCCCACTTACACTTCAAACAAACAAACAAACAAACCCTTTGCTCTGTAAAATCCTTCTCAAGAGATTGTTCTCCATTCCTGAATGCTCCATAGCTGTAGCCTTTCCCACACAGCCCTTAGGAGTATTTCTTGTTAATGGGTTGAGTCTGAAATATCATCACAAGCTCAACAGCCAGTGATGCTGTTTTTAGAGATTGTAGAGCCTGGCTGCTAGAGGTGGGTCACTGGGTCCAGGACCTCACAAGTTACAGCTGGGTCTATTTTGTATCTGTTCTCATATGCTAAGATGTGAAGAGCCTTTCTCACAGTTCCTAACTCTGCGAACTCCAACATGCTTCCCCACTGTGATGGATTAAAACCAAGAGAAAAAAAAATCCTCTGTCTCTTAAATTGCTTCTGTATTTTGTCACAGTAATGAGAAAATCAATTAAGCCAGTTCTTGCCTGAATTGTTCTTTCTCATACCAATAGTTCCCTCNGTAATTCATCCCTTAGTCTTCTGTGCCCACATATATCTGTATTTTAAATATAGGTGTAATTTGTGAGAAATCTGTTTACACTTTTGAGTTGCAAGTGNTTTATTCACAGAGGTGAGAGTCCTCCTTTTTAATATTACCAGTCTGATTGAGAGCAGATAATGGCTAGTGAGTCAATTAACTGATGAATAAATATTAATATCTTTATCTCGATCAAAGGAAAGACAGACCAGGTTTATTAGAATCATAAGCAGAATGCTGGATATCCATGCTTGNCTTTCTTAAGTCTTATTCCAAAATAGACTTAAGGAATTTTTCAAAATTTTGTACACCTGACAGGCTAATAAATAAATAATGGTGGACATTAAGACTAATTGGGGAATTGTGTGTTGGACTTNAATCTATGTTAGCTTTATTCACAAGCAAATGCACCCTTAAATCATACTTTTGGGGAGATACCAGAAGAGACTAAACCATACATCTTTTAAGAGNGAAAGATAAGTTGTGGGGATAAAAGGAAGAGGACAGAGAAATGACAACATTTTAAGTGGAAACATCCATCAGTTAGATACAGTAAACTAGACATGGAATCCTATTTGTAATGCTAACTTGCTCTAATCTTCACTGTTGTGGATTATTACTTTAGCTATGAAAAGNTGTGCTACATTTGTGTCTGTTGTGGAATATTACTTTAACTATGTAAAAGTGTGTTGCATTTGTTTATGTTGAATTTGTTTAACTAGACAAAGATGTGTTATATTTGTTTATGCTGCAATTGCTTAATTATGTGAATATGTGTTGTTTTCCCTTGCCTGCCAAAGGCACCTGACTGGTCTAATAAAAAGCTGAATGNCCAATGGCTAGGCAGGAGAAGGCGAGGCATTGCTGACAGACATAGAGAAAAGTAGGAGGAGNTATCTAGGCTAGAGAGAGAAGAAAGAATGAGGGAGAAAGAGAGAGAGACACTAGGGCCCATCCAGTGAGGCAGCCACCAGCCAGCCAGCCAGCCATGGAAGAAGCAGGAAAAGTAGGACATACTGAATAAAAGAAAGGTAAAAAGCCCTGAGGCAAAATGTGGGTGAAGAGAAACAGGTTAAATTAACTTATAAGAGCTAGTGGGAGAAGCATTAAGATAAGGCCGAGCATTCATAATTAATAACAAGTCTCTGTGTCATGATTTGGGAGTTGGTTGATGGCCCAAAAGAAATCCTGCTATACTTCATAGTCCATATAACTTCTCGTAGCTGCATATCAAGTTGTTGTCAAAGACCTGAGAATTACCTATCTCATCATCAGATATTAAGATATGAAAGTTTTATTTACTGGGGACATCTAACTTAAAATTTAAAATTTTGTTCTGGAGGTTTACAATCAAATATAAGGTAAAATACAAGCTAGATATGTATAATTCAAGGAAATAGGCTATTTGTGTTAGTAGAGAAAAAATAAGTAATTTGCTTTCCTTTGCAACACAATTCTAATTATTATATACGCTGCTTAGTTGCATTTATCAGACACTTAAGACTTAACAATTTGGAAAGATCACAGAAGCAGAGATA